>JAOEGS010000463.1:0-38598 GCA_025447755.1 Corythornis vintsioides | reverse complement strand
AAAATATTCATATCACTCTATTCTGTTGGAATCTGGCATTAAAAGCAAAACAAAATGACAAAAAACAACCAATCCACCACTCACATTAGGCTTTTGATGGCATTTCTGTAAGCACATGAAGACCCAGAGAGATGCCCCTGGGTCTTGCACTAACCCAAGAATGACTCTTGGGCAATTACCTTTGTAGAATACAGGGAGTACAACAATCTATTTTCTTTGAAAATAGTAGGACACCAAAGGGAACCACAGAAACTGGATTAAAACATCTAATAATCCTTACCATAAAAACCACCAAACAACAAAACCCCAACTCCTTTGACAAAAACTATTGAAGATTAATATCTTTGAATCTAAGGGTAAAAATAAAAGACACTTGAGCCTGAGTTACAAAAAGTAGTTTAATATATTTATTTTTTCTTTAAGAGTTAAAAACCAAAGCTGCTCAAAATAATTCAAACTGAAACTGGTTTTGGTCTTCATTCATGCCCATCATTGAGAAGAACCACTTTGCCATGAATAAGCAGAAATAAGCATGTTAAGAAGTGCCTGAAAATGGTGACTCAGAGGAAATAATTATCTCAAGAGATGTGTGAACATCTTTATCTATTCCAGAGACTCACCACAAGCCATGTAGCATTTCACCCAACAAGGAGAACAAGACCATGGCAACCTGGAGTATTGGAAGGGGCTACAGTAGAAAGGAAAAATCAGTGTGAAACTCACCCTGAAGAGATGAGCTGTACAAAAACATTCCTGGGACTCCCAGGATCTCACCACTGAGCTTTGGAATGTGCAATCCTACAACTGCTGACAAACATCTTTTCTGTTAGAGATGAGCCAGGGGACAAAACATTTGGTTTAGAGCAGCCTGTTCCCTACACTTGCTTTCCTAACACATTAGATTGGGGTTTTTTTCCCCCCATTTTCTGCATTTCTGGACTTCTCTGAACTAAATGCACTCAGACACTGGTGTGAGAATCAGGCAAATGCCTCAAAGGAACTTGATCAACAAACCTCCTTTGATTTCAACACAAAAAAAGAACAGACCCTGTTGTAACAGACACATAGAGAAATAAACCAGTACCTTTTCATTCTCCTATTTTGCCATGCCCAAGTAGTGCAGAAAACCACTAAGTTATCAGCAACTAAACCACTCTTGGAAAAATAAACTCATGCTGCTCAAAGAATTTATCTAAATTAAATTAAAATTATATTTACTATTAATCTGCAAATCAAAAATCTTTGTAGCAAACCCTGAAGATCACAGAAGTGGAGATATTCACATTAAACCACTGTACATGCCACACTTGCAATATACAGTGGTTTAGTAACAGCTGAAGAACAGAAAAGAAAGAAGCAAATGACTTCTGAGCAGTAAACATCAAAGTAAACAGGAGTATCTCCTTTTTAAATCAGTGTTAAATTAGCAAACCACTTGCTGTTACAGTAGGAATCCCAGAAAGTAATGTCTTTGTACTCACTAAATCCTCACCAATAAAAAATAAAAGGAGTTATGCATTCCATACTTAGGAATTTACCCTAATGCAGCTGAAATTGGCTTTTTATATAGTTTCTTTTATTATAAAGACTTAGCTCTGGAAGATAAATTCCTCAAGAGGGAACCTGCCTTCCAGTTTCTGCATTAATGAAATAATTTGAGTCTCCTGGTGTTCATTTTTTAGCTCACATTAAATGTAAAATACAAGCAAGCACAGTAATGTACCAGGAGCTTCAGCTAATAATATGCTAGTTCATGGGGAAAAAAAAAAATAAATCTTTTTATATTCATCATCATTATCAGGGGCAACTCCACAAAATGCACCACTTCTTTTCAACTGCAGAAATATTCTTCTAGGAGATTAAACCAGATTTCCACACAAGCCTTGAAAAAAATCACAAGAAATAACTTTTCATCTGTGACCTTTTCATGTCCCATTTGAAGTAGAAGGTTTAAATGCACAAGAGAAGCTCAGAATAGAAACACTGTCACACCCTGGCAGAATTCCCAGCTCTATCAAGTTGCATAAACCAGGCATGGAACAAAGCAGCAGCTTTTTTTTTTTCCTCCAGCCATACCTTGGCAATGTGAATCCTCCTAACGTGACCCACCAGAGGCTCAGACTCACTTTGTACACACTACAGAATACAGAGAATTTAGGATTTTAAGTACCCAAAGTGTTATTTTGTTCACTCTTGGTAACACCCAATCTGGAGCTCTGAAATCCTTCAGAGTACTGGAAGGGTTTTGGACCCAATCAATTAAAGAAAAGGACATTTTCTGACAGCAGGTATGCAAGAAATATCTACCCAATGCTCAAGTGTGAAGCTGAAGATGGTGAAGCTTTAGCTGCCAGATGTAGGTAGAGGGGAAATACCCCTAGGCATGTCTAGGGATTGAAATTTCTCTGAGGATACAATGAGCAGAAAGACACTTTCCCAAACCAAACCAGTGTTTCAACATCAAAAAAGAACACTCCACATCATGTAGGGTTTCTGAGGGGCAAAGAAAACAAATAGACTAGTGGAGAGAAGTCAGAATAGAGGAAAGACAGCACAAAAACATCCTGAACAGTCATGTAAGAAGCACAAGGGTCTGCTGGAAGTCATTTTAAAATGAATCTGGTTTAAACAAGCAGTTTTTGAACTCTTGGAGCATCTTCAGCCCTATAGCTGAGAAATTTATTCATCATCACAACCATTTTCAATTGTTTTTACAGCAGCAGCAGCAGCCACATCACTTCAAAACCATCCTCTAATTCAATGCTGCATCTGAACTTTCTCCATCAAGCTGCACACATAATCCTACAATTCCTGTCACCCACCACAATTATTTCAAGTTCTCCAATTAAGAAAGCCCAGAAATAATTGCTTTGATACTAAACAAGCCCCAAATAATCAGGTAACAACTGAATTTAGAGATGATTCCACCCCTGTTTGTACTTGCCTAGCAATACTTTAGCATCTTCCACATCAAAATCTCCATCTCCATCAGCATCATAGATCCCAAGCTTGCCTAGAAAAGCAAAGAGGAAAAAAAAAAGAGATTTTTAGGGATTTAGCAGTTTGTTTGCAGCAGTGTTTTCATGTGCAATGGCTGCTACCATAGTGGTTTCTAATGATTCAGCCATGAATTCTTAACCACATTTAGATCTCCTGGAAAATACTATTTTCAGTTCCTTCCTGCATTTCTTAGACTTTAGGCTGAATAAAAGTGAGCCCTTTCCCCACACTTTTGCTGCTTGCAGATTTAAAGCAGATCAGGAATTGTGTGATGCACTTTAGGTGAATAGGTTTTGCCCAAAATAAGGTTTAAGCTCACAAAGAACATACAACATGTTTGAGGGAAAAGAAATAATAAATCTAGAATTAATCAAATAATCACCATTTCTTTTCTGATTATATGCTTCTTGGTTTTAAGTTCTCAAAAATACAGATAATACCAACTTAACAGAAGGTAACTAACTTCCTGGACAAAGGAAAAACATTCACATTTTATATTAACAACTGTATAATATTCACTACAGGCAAAAAAAAAAGCTGTCCATCCTTTCACAGGTAACACAACAGACTTCTCACTTTGATTTTTGAAACTGCAGCTCTATCAGACCTAAGTAGATGCAAAAAAGAGAACCCACTTTCTAATAAAAAGGCATTTTTACCACAGAATCCTGCTAATCAGAAGTGTCCTGACAGCACCAAGTGAGCAGAGCTAATTAATTTTGATAAAATTCAGACAGAGCTTTTAATAAGATGGAAACTCTGCACAGTGTTTGCATAACCAAGTCCTTACAGTCTGCAAGTTTATTACTACACTTGTCACTCTCTAAGTGGCAGCAGAACTTGGCTGCCAGGGAAAGAAATGAAATACAGTTCTTAATACAGTACTTAGAAAATTAGAATAGAGTTTTGTGGAAGAAAAGGTTCCAACTTGACAGCCAAAAATGACTGTTGTATGGAAGCAGACAATTAGGAAGGATCTTTATTGGTTTGTGGTGAAACACAGGAGACTGGAGGAATAAATGTAGTTCTCTAGAAGAATTCTATCACCTTCCAAAACATGAAGAATGAGACAGAAATGACAATTTCATGTCACTGCAGCAGAATCATCTCTAAAAAATGAACAACTTTAAAAAAAAAGATGAAAATGTGGAGCCAAGGGGCTGTAAAATAAGATGATGTCTCCAATATCCTACCTTGTAGGACCTCAGAGAAGTTATAACGGAAATCCTTTGCTTTGGCTGCAGCATGGTAAAAATACAGAAAGCATTAATTGCATCACTACACCCACTTCAGTTTCCAAGCAGAAGCTTCTCTTCAAATCAAATAAAAAAAAAGAATCTACCAGCAAATCTGGAAAGCTTGAAAACCAGCAACTCTCTAATCCTACACAGAGCAGTCCCAGCTATGCACGTCCAGCTGGAAACTGGAGACATTCATTTTCACCCTAGTTTATTAACAATATTCTCTGAATATCAGCATGGTGAGAGAAAATATCCCTGTTCAGTCTAGGAGCTTAAAACTGAGGTCAGTGCACAGCTTGTTGGTGAGGGGATGGCTGATGGTTGTGCTGAGTCCATAGGTAACACAGTCCCTCAGAGCAGTGGTACCCTCAGCATCCCACTTCCAAACACTTGCTCCAAATTGAAGAGCTTAAACTGAACCAAGGCAGATGTAGCTGACACATTCCAGGGGAGCTACAGGTTACAGAGACATCCAGGGCTGTCCTTGGTCACTTAACAAATGCAGGATTTGAATAACCTTTTTCAGTCTGATCATAGAATCATTCAGGGTGGAAAAGCCCCTTGGGATGATCCAGTCCAACCATTAACTCTACAAAGTTCACCTCCAAACCATGTCCCTCAAAGCCACATCCAAATGCTGAGCATCCCATAAATGGCATAATATAATATCCCATAATAGAAATCAGCTTTAAACATATTTTTCTGAACTCCACTGCCTATTGTTATCTTGTAGGTCATTTGCAAACACCACAGTACTCCAAAGCAGCCAGCTGGAAATGTGAAATACCCTCTATTTCATCTTAATAATTATTAAAGCATTGTAAGATTGAAAATACTTACCTAGAACTTCTTCATAATCTACAAGTTCAAACCAGACAACTGCTACTGATGTCCAAACTCCCAGCAAGGCAATTACCATAAACCAGGTGAAAAATGAGCTCCCAGAGAATCCTTCTTTCTTCCCATTCCTGCCTCCTCCATGCCTAGTCTCTGTTAAAGTAACAGGGGAAAAATGGATTTAGGTAAGAGTTAGAATTATATCAATCACATATCAATTATATCAAATATCATTATATCAATTATATCCTCAATCATCATTTTCCAAACCTTGTTTCTTATGATTACACAGAATAAAGACATTTGATAAATGGTTTTTTGGGGTTTTTTTGTTTGGTCAGTTGGGTTTCTTGATTATTTTGTTGCTGTGCTTTTTATTATTTGTATTTTGTTGTTGGGTTTGTTTGGGTTTTTTTGTGTGGTTTTTTGTCTGGGGTTTTCTGAGCATTTTATTTGGGTTTTTTTTTCTTGTTGTTGGTTTGTGTGATTATTTTCCATGGGTTTTTTTGTCCATTTTGTTTGGGTTTTTTCTTGTTGTTGGTTTGTGTGATTATTTTCCATGGTTTTGTTTTTGTTTGTCTGTTTTATTTTCTAAACTTCACCACTATTACAGCTCCCATCATCAGCTGCCTATATCCAACCAGTAGTGAATTCCAGCAGGAAGCTTCATCATCTGCATCAAACTCCCAGAATCACCCAAATACCCCCAAACCTCACATCTAATCTGCCTAACAACTCGATTGGAAATCCCCCCCTTCCTCCCCTCTATCGGGTATTTACAGAGCTTAACATTTTTGAGATGCTTTGCATTAGTGGCAGCAGTTCCCCAAGTGCCAGCAGAGGGCAAGAGGACCAGGAGAAACACTGGAATTAATTCAATCCTGAAGCAAGTTGAATTGGCTGATGGAATCAACATGAAAATTCCAATAGCCCAAGAGGGTTTCATCATCAAAATCATATTAAATTCTCCAGACTCTATGAACTTTGCCACAAATTATAGATATTCCAGCTAGAATATCATCTAGCTAATAGAATAAGATAGTGAGTAGCTTTCAACATACCATTTACAAGCAATGTTTGATGAGTTTGACAACACTGATGATTGAAAAAGACAAAAAACCCACCAGCTAAATACCACCCTGGCTGTGTTTTAAAATAAACTGGAGCTCTGAAAGATGAGTAATGAGAGACTGGTGACAGACTGACTTCTTTCCCTAGCAGACAGCTCAGAGAGCTACTTCCAGCCCCTGCTTGCCACTAGGTTGATAGCTGTAATAAACCAACTTTATGACATTTATTGTGCTATATGCAGTGTTCACACCAATAAAAACTCCCATAAAAACAACAGTCACATCAGCTCTTATCCAGCTCAGCATTTGATTAAAATATAAAGAAATTCCTTTTATTAATACTACTCTGTATAAAGATTAAATACCAGCTATTCAGTTGCTTTTCTATACTAAAAATGAAGGTATAGGCTGTGCAATAATGTTCAGAGAGCCAACATCACCTCACATCAGGCTCCAGTCACCTGCCACTGCACAATAAATACCCCAGGACATAAGTGCAAGGGTCATAACTCATCAGAACATCTATTGGGATAAAGATTTACAAGAAGCCTGAAATTAGAGGTAAAAACAAGCAGCATGTGCCCCTACATTCAGAAATAGGATTGACTAAGAAAAGTATTTCAAGTCTTTTTGAGCTCAAAATGTGAATATTCAGCAACAAAACCACACACCCAATTACACTGTGAAATAGCAGAGATTCTCTAGCCCTGTGTTCTAAGGCAGTCAGGGAGATGTAATTGAAAGGAAGCCTCGAGGCTAAAAACCATTTTATATAATTTGAGGTTACAAACTTGTTCTAGAGCAAACCAGATATAAGAAGCAGCTAAGAGGAAAGGTAATTTTCCTGGCTTTCTTATTTATTAACCTTACTGCTTTCTACTGTTTACTGCTAGCTGAAGAAAGGAGCTTTACTTGTTAGAACAGCAAAAGGAAAGCCCAAATTAAAGCAGTATTGCTGTTGATATTTTTCACTCAGGAAAAGCTGTTTCATGCAAATCTTATTCTATAAAACATCATTCACATGCTATAAAATATCATTCACTGCCATAAAAACATCATTCACAACAGTGACCAAGATCCATGCGTTTGCTGTGCCTTCCTAATCCAGAGGAAAATCAGGTTCAAAACTCTTGGAACAATTCTGCTAAGGATTAAAGGGAAGTTTAATGTCCTTGAGAGGGAAGTAACCTGTGTTCTGCAGGGATAACCCCACAGGTAGGGTGAGAACAAAAGCCTGCAAGGGCTGAGGCTGGCTCAGGGATCTCCCAAACAGTTAATTCCCAATCCCAGCCCTTTCCCTTCGGATGCTGCTGGCCATGGCAGAAGTAGGTCACTTGCCATATCTGCTAAGCCTGGGCTTACACCACGCCAGATGTCTTCACACAGACATCAGAAAGTCTGAAATGATGCTTTATTCCTCATCAGTACATTGTGACAAGCCCTGTACCTCCCTCAGCCCAACGACACCTAGAACAAGCTGCATTCAAACCTTTTGTCTTTTATCTTAAAAACACCTTGGAATTTCACCTGCTCCAGAAAGAAGTTTCCCTTAAAAACACCTAAATTCCACATGCTCCAGAAAGAAGTTTAATCAGGTGTTTGAAGACAAAGCAATGTTTCCTAGGTTAATTTGAGCTCCACTCAGCAAAACCCAAGTTACAACTACCCACCCTGCCATAAACTCATGCAATACCTCTACTCCAGGGAGCAGAGGCAGCTTGTAACAGCCTAGAAAACACCAGTATACCCCAGTAAACCAGTCACTCTGCTGATTACTAAATCAAACACAGCCAGGATTTGCAACCCTGAGCTTTCCATTTGCTCCCCAGAAGCTCTGGGTCATACCTGTGTCGTCGGCCATCGGAACATCAGCGCTCGGCTTCCCCGGGGTGAGTGGTGAGAGCTCCAAAAATTAATGTCCAAGGCAGAGTAAGAAGCAATTTCTCCTCAACACTGGAGCAAACAAGTTTCCTAAAGCCAGCTCAGCTGGAACCCGAAACTGGACCCAAGAGAAACGTCTCCTCCAAGTCTATTTTTGGAGCAGTTCTCGCCGGGAGCCAAACGCTGCTCAGAGCTCCTATGGCAGTCGGGTTCTGCCCAGCAGCAAATTCACTCCCTCCTCACAGAGCATCCTGGGTAGCTGATCCTTTCCCCTCCCCTTAATCCTCCACCATCAAACACAACAGCAAATGAAACCCAGTGCATTGGAGGGGAGTCATTTTGCTGCAATTGATGCAGCTCAGTGCCCGAGCTCTAAGGACATTAAATCCAGCAGCGTGAGCTGGAACACAAGCCTGGACACAAAGCATTTGTGAAGCTGGCCCTCACCCAAGAAAAGTTTCTCCATGTTGGCACTGCTCGACCAGCCTCCCCTACATTGCTCAGCTCCAACTTGCTGGCTATTTTAAGAATAGAAGCCAGCCCAGGTCAAAAATGTAGTTCTGCATCATCTAAAAGCGCTACTTGAAATCAGCCACACGGTTTCCAGCTAAGGAATGTTCAGCTCAGAACTGGTTTCCTCTGGTGCACCAAATAATCCTGTTTGGAAAGGACCTCCTAGATCACAGAGTCCAACCAGACCCCCAGAAAAACACCACAACAAAACCCAAACCCCACACAAACACAGTCCCCAAATCCCTGCTCTGAGAGCATGTCCTGAAGCATCTTGTCAATTCAAATACCTCCAGGGTTGGTGGTTCAACCCCCTCCCCAGGCAGGTTGTTCCAGAGCCTCCCCACTCAGTAAATAATTTCATCCCAATATCCAGTCTAACCCTCCCCTGCTGCCACTTCAGCCCATGAGGCTGGGAAGAAGAGAGAAAAACTCATTTCTCATCACCAGCAACCTGAATATACTTATAACAATTTAGGGAAAAGGAAACAGAAAGAGCCACAAGTTCAAAGAAAACACAAAATGCAGAACTTAAGTTGAAATAATAAATTGGCCAAATAAAAGGCAATTTTGTGTCTCCTGCTGACACTTCACAGATTTCTACTTTATTGATTGGGAAACTTTTCCTTATTCAACATAATCAACCCTCCCATGAACATTTAAGGTCTTTAGTTTTCAATCCCTACAAGATCTGTCCTAGTAAAGCATCCCACTGTACAAAGAACACAAAACACTGAAAACAAAAGTGAAGTCATAAATTCAGGGCTGGAAAACTAGGCAGGCAGACCATGGAGATGCTGAAGGTGGCCAAGTGGAAGGGAAATGAAACCAAACCAGATAAATAAAAGGATATGTAACACAGAATATCTATAAATAAAACCCCTCCAGGATCATACACTGAATTTCCCTAGGGAAAAGAAGTGCTTCCCTTGATCAGATGGATTCCTCTGAACCATCTCCTTGAAGTCAGCACTCAAGCAGGATGGGAAAGCTCAGAGATTCAAGCCTCTCCTCTGGGGAAGGGTGGTTGCATTTCTTCAGAACACACTTTTAAGTGGACCCAGGGGGATGAGAACAGAGCTGCTTTAGTCCTTCATGACAAAGCTGTTTATTTGCACTCAGTCAAATGTTAACTGGCCACAAGCTCCAGAGTCTACAGCTCCACATTCCCCTCCTTTCTCTGTAAGAACTCCAGCCAGAACTGGCCCTATCACCCTCACTCTCAGCAGGCTGAACCTCTGCCTCCCATGGATTGGAACAGCTTCAACAAGAATTTTAAATATACACTCAGTCCTGTTCAAATGTATCCCATGAACAGCAGCTGCAACACTGAAAATCAACCAAGAGTTTTCTTCTTGCAGAAGAAAGTGCAATTAAATCTTTTTTTCTCCTGTATCTTGGGTGAGACCTCCAATTTCCAAGTATTGCAGGGCAGAAATCACACTTTCCAGTTCCACACAGAAGCAAATCTGCCATCCTGTGAGCTGCAAAGATGCTTCAAGCAAAGCAGATACATGTAGGTTTTTTTCCCAGTTCATAAAGAGAGCCAGTCAATATTTTTTTACAAGTCAGCCCATTTCTGAATATAAGCTGCTGCAGTTCAAAGCACTTTTAAACCTGTAGATTTAGGAGCTTTCTAGCTGCAAGCTGAGGTGATTTATTACTGAGTCAGAATTAATGATTTTCAGAAGAAAATCCCACACTAAACAAGAGTCAGATGATCATCTGGCTGGCTGATGTCAAGCATCATTCCCAGGGTGTATTTAAATGTTGTTCATATATAGTTACAGTTATTCTGACTATAAACAGACAACAAATCCTGGTTGTTTTCCATTTAAATGCCTTTAAGACAGACACACACAACAAAAAATAAACAGCAAATGTACCCAGAAGAAATCTACTCATAAAAGAAACATCAGGAGAATGTCTGGCTTGGTTGGGCTTTTCTAAAAGAACCAGAAGTTTTCATCTCTCAGAGAAAACCAGTCAGGAATTCGAGACAAAAGGAAACTTAATGAGAAATTCTGTCCTAGGAGGCTTGGGAAAACTTGCCAAAGGCACTTTCTCTAAACACAGCACCCCAGTGAATTGCACTTTGCAGGGAGATCTGGAGCAGCTGCTGTGAGCAGCTTCCCTCCCCAGCTCTGTTTCAGCCCAACTGCTGAAGGCAGAGGAGATAAAACTCAATTCAGAGACAGAAATTCAGAAGAGCAAGTCCTGAATCTGCACCTTTTCTAAGCCACAGGAGAAAGCATCACTTTCCAAAGCCAGTCCAAGCTGGGTCTAGGGTTTTGCTTGTTGATTATTCAGATGAACAGGGTTTTTTTTCCAAGAGTTCTTCAATTAGGATTTATTGGAAGGAAGAAAAATACAGACAGATGCACACAGAGCTTAAATGACTGATAATGACACTGCTTACAACTGGAAAGAGCTTTGTAGTGAATACTGACTGGCAACAGGAATATATTTAAAGCAGTATTTCATGCACCCATCACATACTACCCTTTTCTCCATAAAGATTCTCCAATAACAGGCTCAGAGTTTATACTTCAGGAAAAAAAAAAAGTCCTGTAAAGACAGACCAAAAATATTGTGCTGTCTCTTTGTACAACTTTCTTATATCCTGATATTCCAAACACTGCAGCAAATTTCCTCCAGTGTTTTTATTTCTATGCAAACACTGAATTGATGTCCAAACTGAACATAGGATTTGCACCTTAAACATCAAGCCAAGAAATTCAAGGTTAAGGGTATTATAAAGAAATTCCAGTTTGACTCCTGCTACAGGATCAACAGAATCATCCAGTTTGGAAAAGACCCTCAAGATCAAGTCCAAGATCCCCCTCTATCAGCTATACCACTGATGAGGAGACCAAATTAATACTGATTTTCACTGTGCAGATTACTTAAAAAATCTTTTTTATAGTTGCTATTTTGATGAAGCAGCTCTCTCCCACAGAAAACTGGGAAATAAGATCTAAAATTACACAATCTAGTATTTGAATGATTTAATGTAGCCAACAGTCCTACATAATTACTAGGTTAATTAAATATTTGGTGGTATTTAGGTCAAAGTTCAGAAAAGTAAAGTGTGGAGAGGAAATACAAGAAACACTTAAGCCCAGAACATGCAAATTCTTCTGCTGGTATAACCTTTACAAAAGTTTCTGTTACATAAGGCAACAGAACTCCTCATCTCTGGCATGAATTTGAGGTATTTTCTCCTTGTTCCATTTTCCTGCCCTGCAATGTGGGTCACATCAATTTGGTTTAGCAACAAGTGCCAATTAAGCCACAAAAGAGAGAAAACAGATGATGTCCTTTCAGCTTGTCCAGTTCTTCTGGTCATTTGAAGGAGTTCCAAACAGAAGCAAATCAACCTTGAGCTGCCAGGCAAATACCTACAACTCTGCTATTCATGTTCTGCTCGTGGGGAGAAAAAAAAAAGAACATTTTAAATCCCTTTATTTAATGCCTAAAACTGATTAAATTTCAAGGCTGATACTGAGCCAGTTTAATTAGGTGGTTATTCACAGAGGTGCAATCAAGCTGCAAGTCCTACAGAGTTTTTAGGTGTCTCACACCTACAGGCTCAGGAAAAGCTGCTCAAATAGGTTGTTAGCAGCTCTGGGTTGGAAAAATATTGCTAGCTGTGTCCTCCAGATACTAGAGAAAGTAACAGCACCACAGTTACAAACTGCTATGGCAATCTTATTTAAGAATAGCAAAAAAAACCAAACCAAACCAACAACTCACAACAATAACTTAAAGCCACTAGTATAAAAAAGTGAGTTATGTTAAATTAGTCATTAATTGTCAATTATCAAACAGAACCTCGGGGAAATAGAAAATTCAAACCAAAAATGCTACTCAGGTTCCAAACACACTAGTTATTAGATAAATAAATTTCTACCAACCCCTTCAGCAGCATGTTACTGGGTGAGTACATGCAGAGGAACAGTGCAACTCCACCTGGAGTCTGATGCTAGTTTCAGCCCTAACCCAGCACGGGTTTATCTGCATCTCAGTAACATTTGCACTTCAAAGCCCAGCTCACACTCCTCCATGCAAAGAGGGAGCCCGTGGGATGCAGTTAGGAAAAGGATTGCTGCAGGCCAGCACACAGATTACCAGCTCTTCATCTTCATCAGCAACCAACCACTTGGGGCAAATCAGAAGTTCAGTGCTCAAGTTCTCTACAACGAAGAATTCAACAGAAGAATTAGCACAGGGACACTCATCAGTTTCAAAGTGATATGGAAAGGTCCTGTTGGAAATTCACTTTATTTTTCTGTGAAGTGGGGGGTGTTCAAAGAAGCAGCAAGATAGAAATCTCACTCTGAAATGAGGAACAACCTTAACATCCAAGCTGCTGCCTCATTTCCCCATCTCATGAAACCTGAGGGAGCTCATCCATGACCAGGTGACACACAATTGCACCCCCACCTCCACTGGACACACAGCTTTAAGTAATAATCCAGCAAGTAGCTGGGACTTCAACTAGCTGTTTCTAATCCCTTTTCATCCTTTAGAGAGGTGACAGTATTTACAGGGAATTCTGACAGTACCAAGAAGTCAAACTTTTCAGTAAAGATAAGAAACACAATTCCTTAAAATATTAACAGAGCCATGATTGCTGTTTTAAGGAATTCAATCTGGGATGCATGTTATTAACATCTTAGCACTGAAAACCTTAGCACTGCAGGATGATCAGAGCACCTCCAGCCCAAAGAGTGCAACACAGACTCTCCAGCACTGGCCAGCAAATGAAAAAGGATATAAAGAAAAAGAAGAAAACAGGAAAAAAAAGCCAAACCCACTTCTATGGCCATTGCAATGCCACCTCTGAACTGCCTTAGGCTCATCTGAAATCATTTGCATTGTGTGATAGGTGAACCTAATTATCTAAGGTTCATCCTTCAATTAACATTCTTCTCCACCTTATTCCTCCAAAGAGGAGCAAGAGATGTCATTTCAGTGTTGTCACTTCTCTTCACAGGAGGTTTGTGTGTGTGACAAGTTGCAAACCCTAGTTACAGCTCCTCTCCAAACTGATAAAACCACTTCCTGAGGGCAGGCTGTGTGAGCACGGGGACTCCACAACACACACTCTTTCTTTTTTTTCCTTTCAAGGAAATTAATTCTGCTTAAAAATACTTCTGCACAAACCTTTCTCCACCTAAACTGCCCAGGCATGGCAGCTCATGAAGATTTAGAAGGTGGTGTTCACATGGCAGCCTCCAAAATCTTTCTGCTTCCAGTTTCCCAAGATTATTCCTCTGTTTACAGCCACTCTCTGCTTCGATGCTGCATCTACACGGAATGACTCCAGACTGGTGCTGTTAAATAGGGCAGCCTGAGGAGATATCCCACCATCCACACAGGAATAACCACCTCCCTACCATCAGATGTAGGGCACCACGGTTCTGACCCCAGCTGCTGGGGGATAATCTCCGACTGCACTTTCCCAGGACACCTCCCCACGCTGAGATCCCACCCCCAGCAGATGACCTGCCCTCCTTCATCCCACCCCTTCCACGGAGCTTTCATAGAATCGCTTTGGTTGGAAGAGAAATGTCGAGTCCAACCATCCCCCAGCACTGCCAGGGCACCACTGCCCCGTGTCCCTCAGCACCACAGCTCCAGGGCTTGGAAACCCCTCCAGGGATCACAGGGACTCCATCCTGCCCTGGGCAGCCTTGGACAGTCCTGGAAGACCCCGAAGGGGAAGTTTTTTCTCAGCTCCAACCTAAACCTCTCCTGGGGCAGCTTGAGGATGGTTCCTCTTGTCCTGCCGCTTGTCCCTTGGGAGCAGAGCCTGACCCCCCAGCTCCAACCTCCTGTCAGAGCCAGAAGGTCTCCTCTGAGCCTCCTTCTCTCCAGGCTCCACAAGCCCAGCTCCCTCAGCTGCTCCTCCCCACACTCCTGCTCCAGACCCTTCCCCTTCTCTGGCCACGCTCCAGCGCGGGCATCTCCCCCGCCTAGGCCCAGTCACGCAACTTTCTCCTTCACGCAAACCCCCCCCGTGAAGGGCAACGTCGGAAATACGAGGGAGACGAAGCTCTGCCATCTCCCCCTGCACCCCCCATCGCCCCTCTCCATGTCCCGCGGCGTCAGAAGGAGCTCGGCCCCGCAAACCACTGCAGGCCCCCGCAAGCCCCCACCTCCCAGCAGAGGAGGGAGGCCCCGCGGAAAAGAAGGCGCAGAACCCGCTCGCTTCCCGCATCGCCACGACGCGGGGCGGCACCCGCCCTTTACCCCCTTTCTCCCTCAACAGCTTCGGCCGCCGCCCGGTAAAGGCCGCGGCATCCCCCGCCCCTCCGCCCCAGGCTGCGGCCCCGCTTACCTCTCTTAGAACCAGGGCTGGGGCTGCCACCGGTGCCTCGGGAGCTCTTGCGGGAGGCCATGGCGTCTCCTAGCCGCTAGGGTCGGAGGGGGGAGGGGGTGTAACCGGCGAGGGCCTCAGCGAGACCGAGCCCGGGAACCACCGCCCCCTGAGCCCCGCGTGCAGCAGCGCCCTGAGGCCGCGGGCAGCGCAGCGACCGAACCGAGCTGAGGCCACGCCCACCGCGCCCCGCCGCCGACCAATCAGCGAGCGGCGTCCGGAAAGAGGCGGGGCGGTTCTCGACTCCCATTGGACGGCGACGAGAAAAGAGGGGCGTGGCGGGGCCGGGCGGCTGCGCGTGGCCGACGCGCTCCCCGCTGCCGCCGCCGGCGCCTTTGAACGTGGCAAGGCGGGAGCGAGCGCGCGCGTGCGGCGTCTCGCGAGGGTTGGGGCGGGAACGCGCCCCCCTGAGGGGGTCTGAGGGATGGCGGCTCCTCTGGGCCCTTCTCTGGCAGCTCCCGCCCGTTGCTTCCCCCTTTTTTTTCTTTTTCTGGGAGCCGCTCCGATCCTGAGGGGAGAGGGAGGCGGTTGCTGGTTGGTGGGGGGACTGCGCGACACTCGTGGGGCGGCCTCAGGGTTTCGTAGCTGGGTGAAGGACGTGAGGGCGGGGAAGCCGCCGAGGTCTCGAGGGGGCGTCTGAGGCTCCCCAGTGACCGGGTGTGGGTGTCTGGGGCTTCCCAGTGACCGAGCTCTGATGCCTGGGGGATGGGGTGGGCGAGGCCGCGCCCTCAGAGCGGGTCAAGGGTGGGAACCCGGGTAGCAAAGCTGGTCCAGCCGGGGGTTGGTTGGTTACTTCTACGAGACTTTGTTTCAAGCATCCCTGAATCAGCTTGTCTAGGTGCTGGGAACATGTCTTATTCGGATGGGAACGTCTCGTTTCGAAGGAACCTCTTTGATCACCATGGTAAAGCTGTTTGCTGTGTTGCATCCTCCACAAACAAGCTTTTGTGGAGGTTTAAAATAGCCTGTAATTAATAAGCTGGGTTTTTTTCTTCCCTTCAGGACTTCAGGATGCTTCTCGTTACTCCTAAGATGGGGATTGAGAGTTATTGAAATAGCAAATTGGGCTAAGGGTGACACTTGGAGGCAAAAAAAGCAAACCTCAGTTTGGAGGCCTGAGGTAAGTAGTGTTGCAGGTCAAAAGAAACCCTTTGTGGTAATGAGAGCCTTTGTGGAGAGAAAAGGCTTTCCCCAAAAGAGGTTGACACCGTGTCCTGGAGTGAGTCAGGCAGGGAAGCTGACCAGAAATAACAGTTAGAAGTGCATTTATCAGTCATTTTGGAAGAGCTTTGAGCAGCTTTGTTAAGTAACAGGATGGTGGTGTGGCTGCTTCAGCCAGGAGAAATAAAAGCAACTGGTTTTGTGAACATCAAAACTAATAAATCCTAATTCTCAGAGTCCTCCTGTGAATTAATTGTTTTTTTTATACAGTTGAGTATCCAATTTTTGCTTGGTTATGGCACTCTACCAAAGTCTTATTTTTCTGTGATACAGAATCATGTAATATTTTAGAGATTTTTTTTTCTCTAGTGAGGCTGAAATTGCCAAAAAGTTTCAAGCCTCCAGTGTCTTTTGATGGGGCTGCTGTACAGGCTGCCCCAGAAGTAGGGATGTGAAATGAGCTCTCTGAATTGGCAAAAACCCCCTGGTGATCAGAAGTTCTAGGGGTTCATTTAAAAACAAAAAACATGTGTGAGTCATAAATTAGGATATTCTTAAGCTTGGAGAAGGTGTGAACATGAACAGAAATAGCACTGCTCTTCCCAGGGTGTCCTGGTGGCTTGTGCTGCACTGGGAGTGCCTGAGCAGCTTTCCAGAGCCAATGTGGAATAGTCTTAAGCAACCAGGCACCAACCCAGAGCTGCTCACCCCAAATGCTGGGTCTGAACTCACCTGGCTTCACCTGCAATAATTCTGGGCATTTCCATGTGAGAATAGAAAGCAAATTGTCCAAGGAGCAGCAGAATAAGCAGTGCCCAAATCCCTGGAGATTTCTTGGCTTTCCCTCCCAAAACTCTTTGCTCCACTGACCTCCCACCTGCCTCTGAGAACTCTGCTCCTCCTGTCCCATGGGATGTTGAGGTAGCAGAGCAGAGCTCTCCAGCTGCCATGTTCTGGTGTCACTGCCCAGCTTGTACTTTTTCATTACTCACCCTGCTGGCAAATTAAACTGAGTCCTCCCTAACGAGCTTTGTATCCTCAGTGAGCAACAAATAGCACTGGAGTTTAAAGTGTGAACTGGGCTGCTCTTCCCTACTCACTCATAGAGGCTTTTGCATGTTTGATCATTCCAGAAATAAACTGGAGAAGCTTCATTTTGCTGTGGTTAAAATGATGGAAAAAAAAAAAGGAGAGCACCTGCAGGAAATAATAAACAATAGCTGGTATTGTTAATAAAACCCCAAACAAGCTAGGAGTGCCAGAGCTTTCCCTTTGGGGGCCTTTTCCAGCCCAGAGCTCTTGCTTTGCAGCTGCTTTCAGTCTGGCTGCAGCTCAGGGGCAAGGCAGCAAATAGAGGAGAAGTTTTCTCTTCAGACTTGCAGATTTTAGTAAAGCAGAACTGCTCACAGGCTGGAAGTTGCTCATACTTTGCAAATAATTTTTTTGCCATGTCCTGCAACATGAGCTCAGACTCCTCCTGAGACTTTCCCAGCCTCTGGAGAGTGCTACACACACTCAAAAAAGAAAAGCAAAATACACAGTCAAAAAACACAATGTGGCTTCTTGGTGTAGAGACAGTTCCTTAGATCAGCATTTCCAGCACCCTCAGCTGCTCCTCCTTCTTACAAGGTGAAAGAATCTAACTGAAGGGTTTTTTAATTAAATAAACTTTATTTCTAGTTCACTTTTCAATGGTGCACGTTGAGGAAATGCAACTTCATCCCAGGATTTTGGCACACTGCCCTGTATTTGGTAAGCAAGTGAGTTTCAGTGTTGAAATAATCTGTGTTTTATTTATCACCCTTTGGATCTTGATGATACGAGTAGGACATGGACAGATCTGAGTGGCTTTGGCCTAAAACTCCATCTCTTTCATGACTCCTTTGAGAGGAGATGAATGTTCTGCCTGTTTTCTGCCTGGTTTGCCTTTTGAGCATGGCTGTAAATCAAGTGTTTGAACACTTCTTTTTTCAGGCTCTGGATGTTTCAAGTGTTGTGCAGGAAGCATTTGCTGCCAGCCCTCTGCTTCCATTAGCTCTGCTTCAGTTTCCCACAGGTATGTGTCTCCTCCTGAATGCTTTTAGGAGAGGTTCTTTTTGCCATTTGTTCAGATAATCCTTTGCTTTGTGGGTTTTGTTTTCTTTTCTTTGTTTCTTCTGTGTATTTCACTGTAATACCTGAAGAAATTTCTGTTTAATCAGTCCAGAACACTTATGGTTTTAGATGTATACCTTGTTGCACTGACTGACAGGTAAATCTCAGTGTCTTGCCACACTTTTTGAACTGAAAGAGCAGTTGCTTCATTTATTTAAAGCAGCTGGGCATGTGAATTCTTGTTTAAGTGCAGCCTAAGTTAGGAGAGTGCTTTGCTATTCAGCTTGTCCTCCCTCAGGGAGGTGATGGGGGGACATCTTTGGTCATGGATCAAATCTGTCACCCAGAAATGTGTGACTTCCCAAGGCAGGTGGAGCAGACACCCTTTTCCCAGGAAAAAAAAAAAACCCAACCCATGTACTTTATCTCCAATTCTCTGTGACATTATTTCCAGAGAGGACATTTATTGCCCTTCCTGCTTCCAGTTTGGTTGCAGATTTCAATGACTTGCACTAAATGCAGGGGATTAATATTTGCTGTGATGAAATATGTAAATATTGGATGTGATGGGTGTGTTTATTAAGCAGTCTGAGCTGGGCAGGAACAAAGGCCAGGTCCAAGAGCCAGCTGAGGCAGGGAGTGGGAGCCAGAGGTGTTTGCTGTGAATGGAACTGGGAGCAGAGAGCCAAGGTGTGTAAGAACCTGTTTGCAGGTCTTTTGGGGTGTTGGCAGACCCATCTGACAGGTAGAAACAGCTGCTTTCCTCTGGGGAAATTCTCTAAGAGCTCCTGTGCCTCCTTGGGCCCTCTTTTCTCCTTCACCTTCCACCTCTTTTGCCTGGGAAAAAATGATCCCATGGTGAGGATGGGTGCACTGGGATTAATAGGATGGTCCTGGCACCATTCCCTGGTATTCCTTGACCATCCATGTGTGGTTCTCTGGATAATGTGCTTTTCTATAATGTCCTTTACAGTGTCTAGTGGTCCATGAAAATAAATTGGAAAGAAAACATTTTTTCATGCTTTGGAGCTTGGAAGGCATCTGCATATTGAAGTATTAAATAAGATTATTTTCTTTATTGCCAAAGGAGCACAGAACAGTGAAAAGGGAAGAGGAGGAATTGATAAATAGAGTCAGGTCTGTTGTGTATCTAATCTAGAAATGCTGCTAAACCTCTGCTTAAGGAAAAGGTTAAAAACCAACCCAAGATCTGTGATACACAGAGCCAGCTGCTCAGGGCTACACATGTGAGGAACATTCCTTTCTAATCTTTGCAGGTGATCAGGTTTTGCCCTGACATGGGACCCTGGAGTGCTCAGATTACCCAGAGCTGGCTCAGCAAGTGGCTGCTCTTGAGTTGCCAACTAATCACCCAGAGCCTTAAAAAAACCCCTTACCATCCATGTGTGGTGGATTCATGTCCCAGGGAATGTTCAACTGGATGTCCCTTAGTTTGAAAGGTGATTTATTGCTTCTCATTCCACAAAGCAGGAGGTTGTTTTCATTGGGAGCTTCATCATTTTCTGCAAATACAACTTTTTCCCCACACAGGGAGATTCTAATATTAATTTTATACTGTAGGAAAATCTTAGGATTTCCTTTGGCTTTGCTCTTGTCAAGCATTTACTTAAACTGCAACAACTTAAAGAACTCTCAATGTTTTCAGTAGGTTTGTGTATTAATGTGTTTAATCCTTGGCCAGAAACATCAGAGCTGGGAGGGAAGATGAACTGGCAGCAGTGGCAAAGGGGAACAACCTTCTGTGCCTAACACATGACATAACAGTGATTTATTTCTTTCTAACTCCACACAGGACTGCTTCTTGCTGCTTTAGCTGTTCTGGTGAGGTTGATGGTGTCCTAGTGACAGGATAAATACACATTTTATGCTTTTTTCAGGGTTAGAGAGTCACCTTCAATACCATTCTCAATCCACTGCTCAGTTTGACCTTCAGACTTCCCTTCCAGCCACATTTTTTCTGTCATTTTCAGGGAAAGTTCTGTCCCAAGAAACCACAAAAGCCTCTCTGAATGAAATGACAACACTGCAGCCTGGAATTCCTGTTCCAAATCCATTCAGAGGCTCTGGTTTGGTCTGTGGGATCCCTCTGATGTGGTGACTAGTGGCAGTGCCCAAAAGGGACTTCTCTTGCCAGGCTGAGCAAGGTGAGCTGGAGCTGCCTGATGGTACTGGTGAGCTGACCTGCAGGGCTTTATGTGAGCTGAAGCTGTGCTTTAGGCCACAGAACTGATGCTTTCTCTCTCCCAACCAGCCAGGGTGCTCCTGGGCACCACAAACCAGGCAGCAGTGCCAGTCTGTGCCACTGAAACCAATCCTTTTGGAGCCCCCAGGAGCACAGTGGGGTGGTGCATGTGCTGCTGGCCTGAGACAGATGTGACAAGAGCCAGCTTGAGATCATGACTCCGTGGACCCAGGAGCACAATTCTGCTGTGAGATTGTAGCTCTGCAACCCAGGTACCAAGAGGAAGGTTGTTGTGACTGCTCTGGTACAGGGTCCATTCTGCTGCTCCTATTGAGTGTAGGGCTCATAAATGGGCACACTGAATAGAAATATGATGGTGTGGCTTCTTTCCTCACTCCTCTTTTCCTCAGTACTACCAGCTCTTAATTTTTTGGGGGGGCTGGTTAAGGCAGAAAAGTGATAAATGTGATGAACAGACAAACTGGAGAGCAAGGTGTGCCTGGGACCAACAGGATTGACCCTGGCTCAGATCAGAGGGGAGCTCTGCTTGAAGTGCAGAGGTGAATCCTGGCCCAGGAGGTTCACAAGTACACTTCATGATTTCCCAGGCTTAGCAGCTTGGTTTTGAAGGCAGCATGTGTATAAATGAGCTTAGCTCCTGAGCTAATGAGCTCTGACTCTTGCTGCTGCACAATAACTGGGGCACAGAGCTGCACTAATGCAGCTTTGGTGCTCCATGGCCTGGAGCTGGCTCCTCATTCTTAGTTTGTGTGCAGGGTTCTGGCCCCACTCCAGCTTCAGAACAGTCAGAGCCTGTTGAGGTGTCTGCACCCATCAGCACAGAGTCATTTGGGAGGTTGTCAGTGTCCTGGAATGACTTTCAGGGGGGTTCATTTGTTCTGCTTTTCAGAGCTCCTCTGCACAGTAACTGGAGTGTTCTTCAGGCTTGGGTATCACCAGCATTTGGTAAAGAACCAAACTGCATTGCTCTGGGGAAAGGTGAGTTGTAGACACATTGCTGGATTCTGAAACAGTGACAGAAACTGGTTTATACTCCTGGGGTTAGTTTGGGGTGGCTTTTTGTTTGTTTTTTTTGAGTGTTTTATTTTGTTTCACTCCTGGGGTTAGTTTGGGGTGGCTTTTTGTTTGTTTTTTTTTGAGTGTTTTATTTTGTTTCACTCCTGGGGTTAGTTTGGGGTGGCTTTTTGTTTGGGTTTTTTTGAGTGTTTTATTTTGTTTTATTCCTGGGGTTAGTTTGGGGTGGCTTTTTGTTTGTTTTTTTTTTTTTTGAGTGTTTTTATTTTGTTTGGGTGTGGTGCTTGTTTGGGTTTCTTTTTGCTTGTGTTTTGTTGGGTTTTTTTGGTGTTGTCTGTTTGTATTTTTTTTCCTGTCTTTCCACTCTGTTATGTGTGAATGCACCATTTCAGCAAGGTGGCATTTTCCAGTTCATTGCTTTGGAAAGCCAGGTGAGAAATGTGCACTTGCACTGCAAACCACTGGAATGGCTAATTGGGCAAGTGCAGTTTAATGAGAGAAATGACATTTTAGTAAACAATGTTTCTGTCATTCAACTCTCAAGGAATTACTTTGGTGATGTAACAGAAACCATTACAGGAAACAAAAATACAATGATTATTAAATTATCATGTAATCATGTTAGCTGTGCTCTTCTTTCCAGTTGAGACCATTCTACTTTTGCAAGAGAGGAGCCACTGTGGCAAAAGAAAATCAGGTTGGGGTTCCTTTATGAAATGAAAGGTGGAAAATACTCTTGGATTTCCTAGGGATTGGAAGGAGGAGGAGGCTTGGATTCATTTTGCCTGGCTTTCATACCTTAGAAATGGAAACAGACTTGATGTGTTGCAGGCTGGCAGCAGAGCAGGTTTCCCAGCAGCCTCTCAAGGTGCAGATGCTCTTCCCCACTACAGGAGAGTGTTGACCATGCCCAGGGTGTGCCCTGTAACTCATTCCTGAGGTGAAACTCTCCCTTAATAATTGGCTGCACTTCCCAAAACTAACAAGATAAGTTTCTACCTGATGTATCTAAGAGCTTTATCAGACTTTATATCCTCATGGGGCAGGCACTGAGCTCCTCCCTAAGCTGTGTTTGCATCTGCAGGTGCATTCTGTAATAAATACCTATATGGAAGGTAACCCAGTGTTGAATCCACCCCCTTTCTTTCCTTTCCCAGGAATGTGAACATCTCATCTGCTGTCAAGCATCTTGCTCAGAGCTGAGTCACCACCCAGTGGATGAGTCTGTCTTTTGGCTCTATGGCAACAAGTAAGTCCTGTTTGTTCTAACTGAGCATGTGTTTACATTTTAGGACACCTACTAATGCTATTTTAATGAGAGCAGGGTTGAAATCTTCTTTGTTATGGGAAGAGTTGGTTGCTCAAGAGATTTTTTGATAGATTGATGGGAATGCTTTTAGGGCTGGAGAACATAAATATTCACCTTTACTGCTGGCACAGTGTGGAGCTTTGGAGAAATGCATAGAAACATTGTATTGCTACTAAACAGACCCTAAAAACAAAAAGGGAATTAACTTTTATTTTTCATGGTTTAGGTAGAAAAATGTCATGAAAACACAGAATGAGAAGGGTTGGAAGGGAGACCTGGAGATCACTGAGTCCAACCCCCCCTTCCAGAGCAGGGGCACCCAGGGCAGCCCACACAGGAGCAGATCCAGATGGGGTTGGAATCTCCAGAGGAGACTCCCCAGCCTCTCTGGGCAGCCTGGGCCAGGCTCTGGCACCCTCACAGTGACTTTCTCCTCACGTTGAGGTGAGACACTGCTGGAACCCTGCACTGCAGCTTACACCTTTCTCCATACAGAGCTTTCATTTGTAAAACAGCAGCTCTTGCAACTGCTCCTATTCTGCAAGGTGAAGCACTTGTGTTAACCCATTCCTTGTGGTGAGGAATCCAGGCAATATGCTGAGTGCTCGTTAGAGGTCAGTAGTGAAGCACGATGGGAAGGGAAAGCTGAGCAGTCATTTGGAGAACTTTTTTCTGCTGTTCCAAAGTTCTTTTCCTAGTTTTGAAACAGGCCAAAAACCAATTTGGCTTCCAGGTATGGAATTTCAATATATTCGTTAAGATATTTCAGGTTAAAATGTATAAGGGTATGGTTTCTGAATATTGGATTAAACATAACTCATTAATTCCATGGTAATATTTATATACAATTAATTATTTTATTTAATTAATATTTAAAAAGTTATTTAAATTTAATTCTTATAATCATGAATGAATTATTCTCAATATAATGTTATATTTTCCTGTACTTGAAAGCAAGCTGGATGATTCTGCAGGCAGATGCAACAGATTTAAATTACAGATGAAAGGAGCAATAATTATCTCAATATGCCTCCAAACAGCCATACCCACGAGGGAAAGCCACCTTAGCTCAGGATACATGGCTCTCCTCTCCAGTTCTGACAGACCAGCATGTGGTGAGTCCAGTGGTTTAGATTTTCTGACCTCTATTGTATTTTAATGTGGATTAAATCACATGCAGGGTGATGTTCACTTGGTCATCAGTGTCCCCAAAGCTCTTCCAGCTGCATCACTAAGATCTGTCTCCTCTCAGGCCCTTTATGACCCCACTCCAAACCTTATTTTCACCCTCCACTGCCTCCTTCTGACTTTGGTCAGGTCCCTAACATAATAGTCCACAAGAGACTACCAGTTCTCCCAGTGGAGATGGTGAAGCAGTTGAAGAGTTTGAAACCAGTGCTTTTTAACATTCTTGAATCATTTACACAATCTGGAAACAAAACAAAAAAATCAGTTCTTCTGCAGACATCTAATTGCAGGGTGAAGAATCACTGCAGTTTCCACTTGGGTCTTAGGGACAGAATTATTAACATGCTAAATCAAGTAAATTAGAGATCATGTGGAGTTATTTTTCAGGGTTTAATAATGCAAAATCAATGGGAGTATTTACCACATTCTGGTGCTTTCTGAACATGGTCTCAGACAGTTTTTCAGGGCTCAGGCTCCTGGGAACTGCTGCCAAGGCAGTTCCTTGGAAACTGCTCCCAGAGGCCTCAGCAGTTGGTTATCTTTCTTCCCAGTTGTGCAGGTGTCTGAATTGCTGATTGCTCCCAGCATCTCTCTGGTTCTGTGGGCAAGAACCTCTCTGTGGTGTGTGGCAAGGAATGATGGGGCATCCTGAGCTGATTCCAGGCTGCTGTGGCTACCTTTTAGCTGTCTTTTAGCTGTTTCTAGGTTAATTCAGCAAATACAGGGCCAGATTTTCTGCTCTGCTGGAGATGACCTTCATAGGCAGCTAGATTCCAATTGCTTTCAACTGGCATTTGGGTTCCCCATGTCCAGGACTGCTGAGAGGGACAGAAAGAACAGCAGGTACAGCAGGGAAGGTTTGTTCTGCTCATCAATCTCCTTGAGTCTTTCCTTTTCTCATTAGTACTGAGTAGAAGGAGCAGAAAGGCCCAGAGATGGTTTGATATCACTTCCCAGACTTGCTCACACCATGTTTCTGTTGCACATCCAAGAGAAGTGCCTGCAGTGGAGTGTAGAGATTTCCAATATTCCTTTAATCCAGCTCACAAGGGCAGGCCTGGCACTTGCCTGTGGCAGTGTGGAGCTGCACTGCTGGAAACTGTGGAGGACACTTTCTGTAGCTACCTTTGAAGCAGGGGGAAATATTTTTTTCTACTTTTAATTGAACTTTCAGCATATTCCAGTACAATATAGTTTTTTATCCTTATTTTCCTCTCAGAGAAGCAGCATGGAAAGCACCCTGCTCTCTTTTTTGAGCACTTGACCTAGTGGTTTCCTTGTTCTTGGTGGGTCTGAGGTACTTCTGTGTAGCTGGCACTAGGTGTCACCCCGAGAGTGTTTCTGTACAGAAACAAACCCCTTTGCCACTAAAAGAGAATGAGCTGTTCCCAGCAAATGCCCAACTGTTGTTTCCCAAAAAAAACCCACTTGGATGAGGCTCCCCTCAGTGTGTTTGTGGAAAGCAGATGAGACACAGTACCCTCCATGCAGGGAAATTTGCTAGTTAGCAACCCTGGGTTAAAGGCAGTCATTGAAATTCATTTGGGGCTCCATTTTCTGATTAGAATGCAAGGACAAAAAGCAGGGCAGAGCATCCTTATGTAAACAGCTTTCCTCAAAGATCACTTCATTCCATCTGCAGATACCTTGCAATGCCCTGAGTTTAAAACAGCAACAACAATTATCTCTTGCAGATTGCTATTTAATCCTCCCTAACTCTTTTTTTTCCCCACTGTGTAGCTGTTTCTTACTCCAGCTCTTCTAGGAGGATTCCCTTTCTGCTGCTCATAGCACTGGTAATTCCCCCACCTACTGTTTTCTTCTGTTGCCCCCCAGAGAACCCTTTTTGCTTCTCATTTTAGCTGCTCCAGTTTTGCTATCCCTGACCTACTGCCTGTTCCAGCATAAGCAGCATCTCAGGAATGTGTTTCTGTTTTGATCACCTGAAAAACATTCCAAACTCTGTCTGCTCAAGCTTTAGAAACACTTTGATGTGTGGGTACTTGAAAATTTTCCCCTTCTGGCTTAAAACATTCCCAGGTTTGCCAATTTCTCAAGTCCAAAGCAGCTGGAAGAAGCAGATGATCCTTTTTGGATCCTTTCTGCTGTGAGGGTGGTAAATCCCAGGCTGCCCAGAGAGGTTGTGGAGTCTCCTCTGGAGAGATTCCAACCCCTCCTGGACACTGCACTGCTGGGCCCTGCTCTGGGTGACCCTGCTGGGGCAGGGGGGTGGCACCAGAGCATCTCCAGAGGTCCCTTCCAACCCCCACCATGCTGGGATTCAGGGGTTCTGCTGCTGAGCAGCTGAGTGCTGAGGGTAAATGTTGCCATGTGCTGTAAATTCTGTGGGGTTATTTTTTTTTTTATCAAAAATGGATTTCTAAGTACAGCCTGAACCAGGCAGATGTTGCAGTCTGGCTATGGACCAGCTCTTGGACTCCTTCATGAACAGGAAAAGAAAATAACAATTTCATGCCACATTTACACTCAATTTTATGGTGCCCAGTCTCCAGCAGTTGCTGCTGCACATCCCTGGTGTCACAGCCCTGTGGCTTCAGGCTTGTGTGCAGCTTTGCTTCCAGGTGTGGTGGCCAGAGACAAACCATTAGGAGTGTGGATACCCCTGGTAACTGGACCAGGGAATGCACAAGGAAGAACAACTGCAGAATTCAGTGTATTTATATTTAAGAGGTGGCAGCAACACCAAGCTGACTGGAACAGGGCAAGCAGAGAGCACTTGCAGGTGATTCAAAGCTATATAGGATGTAAAATTTCCCTTTCTAGTTTAAATACTTCATTTTATTGCCATGAAATCTGATACTGTCATTGTTATCATTACTCAAGACTAAAAGAGGGCAAGAATCATAGCAAGTTAGAAGGGATTGAAATGACAGAAGCTTGAGACTGTGTTAGGAGGTAAAGGTGCAAAACCAGATCATGTGAATTAATTTAAGTGTTCAAAGCAGAAATTGGAAAGTCCAGGTTCAGTTTCCAGCCCCTGCTTGTCTGGTTTGTGGTGTCATTCACTCTATTGTTAGGCTGCTCCAGGATGATTCTCTTGATGACTTGTTTTGTTGCCTTGAAAAGCAGAGAGGGGGCAGCTGTAGAGCTTTGGGGAGCATCCCCCTTTCTCATGTGATACCCTGCTGTGTTCAGAAGTAGATTTAAGAGATAGAAACCCCCTGTTAGGTTTGGTTTGGGTTTCATTTTGTTCTGTTTTCATTCCAAAATGCACTCCAGAAAATCCTTGTTACCCCTGTTACAGCTGTTAATGCAGCCAGGGTCTGGTTTGAGCTGGCCAGTGTTCAAGTCTAAAGCTCAGTCTAATTTGTCATCCTCTCATTGAAACAAATTAATAACCCAGTTGAGTCACTGGCAGCTTCTTTCCCAGACTCTTCACTCTGTTCTGTGCCTTCTGGTGTTTGGTGCTTGGATTTCACACCAGTCTCCTGTTTCTTGTTGCAGTTATCTTTTGTCTCTTGACAGAAACTGGGTAGAAAGAATCAGAATTGTTCCTGTTGGAAGAGAACTTTCCAGCTGTTCCCCAGCACTGCCAGGGCACCACTGCCCCATGGCCCTCAGCACCACAGCTTGGAAACCCCTCCAGGGATCACAGGGACTCCACCCCTGCCCTGAACAGCCTGGACAACCCTCAAGAGCAAGAAATTGTCCCTCAGCTCCAACCTAAACCTCCTCTGAGGCAACCTGAGGCTGGTTCCTCTTGTCCATTCCCTGTAAACAAGTATTAATACATCATTATTGACCATACAATAAACCTGCAAACACACTGAGGAGATCAACTTGATGACCAAGAGATCATTTCTACCTCTAAGTTTTATTAATGATCCTTAAAAACTAAATAAGAATGCCCTGCTCATGAAGTCTTAATGCTTAATCATGTTAGTGTCACTAAATATATGTATGTTCCATCTGGATTGGTACAGAAAGCAAGATAAAGGCTAAACAAATTCTATGTTTAATTCCCTCTTTTCTTCAGCACAATAAAGTAAATGAAAATCAATGATGGATTGTCTTAGGGAACATTATCATCAGGGCTGAATATGTAAACAGGCCCCCAGATGAAAAGCTGTTTAATCACATTTTTTTTCCTCAGTGTGTCTCACTCAGTGGATCACCAGCAGGTGAATGCCATTTATTCACAAGAAGAGCAGAAATGCATTTATTCAGTTTGTTTCTCCCCCTCCAAAAACACTTGATTTTTCTTTCAAGTGTCTTTAAGAAAATCTCAAAAAATATTTAAACAGTTTAAAAACCATCTGGCAACATGTACAACTCTGAGCAGCATCTTAACTGGGCTCAGAACATCTGTCTTCATACCAGCAAACACAGGGAGCTCCCAGGGAGCCTGAAAAATGCTGCTGTGTAGTGCCCAGGAACATCCAACTGGTTCTTCCAGCAGATGCTTGGGTGTGTTTTGGGTTCTTTTCAGCTGGAATAGGAATTCTTTTGCCTGAGTGTTCTTTCCAAATGGTTTTTGTCTCTTGTTTTCATGCTCTGCTGTTGGTGCCTTTGCTTTGGCAAGGGCAGAGCCACTGGGCATGTGCTGCTCTTAATGAGCTGCTTTGTTCTGCAGGGCTGTGCTGAGGTGTGGGGGGGAATTACTGCTGTGGAATGCTGTTCCAAAGGCCTTTTTCTTAGGAAATTTGAGATCTTCATTTTTGCATCTGTGCTTCACACAGTGATTTGAATCAAAATGATACCTGTGTTACCAAAATGCACAGAAGAGACATGATTTGTTGCCCTGAAAGAAACTGATTTGGAAATGGAGAAATAAATCTCACTGAGGTAAACCTGGTCATGTGGATTTTTAACTTGGGGACTTGGGGAAAAGCAGTTTTAGTCCAGCAGCCACTTACTGGTGTGCAGGTTGGGGGGGGTTGAGCTTGTTCTCCTCAGCCAACTCTTAGTGAATCTGTGACAGAGCTTCATAGGAAGAAGGCAGGATTAAATTTCTTTCCTTTCAATCTAGGAACAGGAAGGTAATTGTATGTCAACCCTGAATAGCATGGGAAATGACTCCAAGAGCTCTGCAGAGCTGGCACCATCTGATCATCCATTTTTATTGTTCTCAACACACACCAAGAGGATGTGGAATCTCTGAAATTTCTGGCTTGTGTCTTTACTGCATTGGGGATTCCTGGGGCAAATACCTCTGTCCCTCTTTAATCACATTGCTTCTCCTCTCTGGGAGGAACCAAGGGAGTCTCCTCCAGTTCAAAGCCATTAGGCTATTCTGTTATTCTCTGTTCAGGGTAATTTCTTCCATGATACCTGGCACAGAGTGACTTGAAAGGGCTGGAAACTAAAGATCATTCAGTACAAAGTGATCCTAGGGGAAAAAAACTAATCAGAAAGATAATGGGGAGGTGGGAATACAGAGAC
Organism: Corythornis vintsioides; assembly: GCA_025447755.1. NCBI lineage: Eukaryota > Metazoa > Chordata > Aves > Coraciiformes > Alcedinidae > Corythornis > Corythornis vintsioides. The sequence continues at coordinate 9,281 of JAOEGS010000463.1, read as the reverse complement.
TATGAAATCAAAGTGAAATAGAATTTACATTTGCTGCTGTGTTTGGGCCTGGATGAGTTGGATTCCCTGGTTTCTTTTAGTTGCAGTGAAGGCCACACTGAGGTGATTCCTGACCTGCAGCTGGGGGGGCCTGGCTGATTCTTTGCAGTTGGAGTATATTGTGGTCAATGAATATCTGGTGAAACAGGTTGTGTATAAGGAAGGAAAGGGTGGAATAGGGGATGGAATCAGCCATTTGGAATAGTCAGAGGTTAATAACTTGTGTTGCAGCCAGGTTTTTACTGACTGTCCTGCCTGAGATGTGCTGGTTTTCTAGACATTCAATATCCTCTGCAGCTTCTGGTTTAGAACATCAAAACACTTTCCTGCTTCATCACCCTGCCTGGGAGCTAAGGCAGAGTTGATTTTCCATCCCTGTAACTAGATGTGAGCTCTGAGAAGGGTGAGGACTTGACTTGGAGGCCACAACTCAGGTCTCCTTGTGCTACTGCAACCCTTTCAGGTTCTCTCACATGGAATTTTCATGATGTCATCTGCTCAAACCTGCCTTCAGCTTTCTCAGGAGAGTGGTGGGAAGGCAGCAGAGAAGCAGTTGGGAATGATTGCTCCTCCTTTTCTCTTCAGCATCCATCATCTGGCTGACAGGACATTTCTGAGCCTGCTGCCTCTTAGTGCTGAGCATATCAAGTTGGCTTCCTGGGCTTTCAAACATCCATAATTATGCACTTAAAATGTAATGTTTCCAGATGGTAATGCAACCAGTTATTTCCAACAATGAAAAATCCAGTGATTGAATTGTTTGTGACAGATGAGTAGGAAAGCCAAAGGAGCAGGAGTGTGTAAAAAGAATGCTATAGAAGACCAATGGTAAGTTTTATATAGAAAGCATTTTGGTTGAAATGTGGCTCCATAGCCTTAAAAAAATGAGCTTTTCCTGCAAGTACAGAGTTGAGGTAATCAAGAGGTAGAAGTTTGGAATGATTTCAAACAATTCTCATGAGCACAGATAGGTTTCAAAGCTGTAACAGTGAGGGAAACTGCACATTTTTCTTCTTGAGTGCAGAATTTTGTTCTCAGGCTGGAAGGAGGGGTTGAGCAGAATGTTTTTCAGCAAGAGCACTTCCAACATTCCCTGTATCCCAGGATCCCCACCAGCATCACACACATCCAGAGCCCATCAGTTCTTGTCAGGAAATTCTTCTGGCTGAGTGTGACAGCTCAGTAATATGAGTTTATAAATGTAAGGAATGCTGTTTAGCTCTGGATCAGTAACTCACTGCACCCTTATCTGCAGGTTGTAGTCTTTATCTAAAGAAATTTAGGGCCATACTTAAGTACTTTAAGTCCTGAAATGTCTCCCTAACAAGCTCCACCAAGTGTCCTGCCTGGAGAGCTCAGGGAAGTGAACTTCCAATGCCCTGTGCCATTAGCAGGTGGCTGTGCAGTGCTTTGTGTATTCACAAAATCCTCCCTTTGACCTCCACATCCATCCCTTTGGATTCCACACAGGAATCTCCAGTTTGACCTGGAGTCTGGAGCTCTAGTCCTGCTTCAACCACACCCATCTTTATGTGCTTATTGACAATGCAGAACACAAAACAAACTTTCCAGAGGCATAAACACACTGTAAGCTCCTTGTACATGTGAACTGAACATCATCCAGTGATGCTGGTTTCCTGGGAAGTGCCTCCTGAACTGAAAAGCAAGGACAGCTCCTTGGTTTTTTGGCTACTTAGAGTGGAACTGGGAAGAGTGTGGCTGGGCAGACACAAAAACAAGCTGCACAATTCTACTCTCTTGATTTTAGGCACTGTTCTATCTAGATTTTAGGCACTTGGCTTCAAATCCTACTCCAAAAGAGAGCTACTGAGCATATTCCCTCACTAGGAGGAGCAGAACTTGCTGAATGAGAAGTTGCTGGTTTTTCCACAGCTGTCCCCTTCTTACCCCTTCCTTAATAATTCTCCTTTTCCTGCCAGAAGAAAGCATATCAAACCTGGGAAGATGCTGCATAACAGCAAACATTTCATCTTAAATTACAGATTTCTTTCAGATTTTGCTATTTGCTGGAACATTTTGAACCACCAGAGTTCCCTCCCAGGGAGTGCAACGAGTCCCTGTGTGTCCCCAGCCTGGATCCTGTTCCCTGGGGCTACCAAAACCCTTCACAGGCAGCAAGAAAGAACCACAGGTAGGTCAAATTCATATCCAGGAGTTCACTGCAGGTTCATTCTGATGCTGTAAAGTTCTGTGTTCCTGCTGCAAAGGTGCCTTTTCCTATTGAAGGGTGGCATTTGGAAATGCAGACCCCACATCTTGCCTTTGCCCTGAAATATTTGGTTCAGCAAACAAGTGTTTCTGGTTTCTTTGGTTTTTGCAGAAGCATTATACAAATTGGTGTTCACTCCCAAGTTTTAACCCCTTTTTCCTTTTCCCAAGCAACCACTTAAGACAACAGCACAAAAACTTTTCTGAAGTTCAGTCTTTTGTTGACCATGGAAACCTTTGAGACATTAAAAGCCAATTAGGGATGAGTTTGTGGAACATCTTCCCTTGAAGTTTTAGAAGAATACATCAAGACACACCAGGAAAGTTGCTTAAGGATAAAAAGCAGACTGATGCTGGCCAGGAAAATGCAGATTGCCACTTTGAAAACATGGTATGAAAAATCTACCACAAAAGGTGGTCTGGGACTGAAGCACTTGGCTCTTCTCACCTCTCCAGCAACCACTGCCTCTGTATAAAGATATTGAAAATGAACTGGGACTCCAGTTAGCAGTCACAGCCCTCTAAACTGGTGGTGATGCATTGGAGAACCTGGCCCAGCATGTGTCACAGTTGTTTAATTCAGCAGAGGTTGGCAGGGTTTCCTTTTTATCCACACCCCTGCAAGCTGTCAGACTGGAATGAGACTGGGGCTGAGCTGTGGCCACAGCCATGATGAGGACAGAGGGAAAGGGGATGGGGGGAACTGGTCCCTGTCCTGCTGCCTGGCACAAAAAGGTTAGTTGTTGCCCTGGTGCTGTGTTCCCTGAGTGCTGGATGACTGAAGGTCTGCTTGACCCAGTGTTTGTCTGGACAATGGCTAAAAACCAGGCCTTGAGACTGTTCTTGCAGCTTTGGATAACCAAGGATAACTTTGGATAACCATCATCCATCATCACAGCCCTCCTCTGGCTGCTGCTGGAGCAGAGCTCTTCATTAGAGCAGGGAGAAGTATTTGCAGTACAGCATTTATTCAGGGAATTTAGCCTTTTAGGGCTTTTTTTTTTTTTTTTGCTTTTTCCCTATCAAAATTTATCTGTGAACAGTCTGGGTTTTATGAGCTGGCCTGTTACCCAGAGTTACCCAGTGAGTTCTTTATGCAGCTCTATTATTTTATGTCCTTCTCCTCAATTGCTCACTCTGGCCATTTTTTTTTCTCAAGTACAAGCCAGTCATCATTTGCTGTTTGTGCAGGGCAACTTTCAAATTATTTTTGATGCCTTTCTAGAATTCCAAGGGGCCTCCTGGTGCCCTGGAGGGTCCTGGTATTTCCAGTATCTCTGTGTCATCCACTCCCCTTTGTTAATTTGTCAACTCCATCTCCAAATTAATTGGCTTAATTTGTTTCTCCCAATAGCCTCAGGAAAGTTGTTGTAGAATCTCATTCCTTGGTTGGCTGGAGCCTTCCTAATTCCCAGCATAAAGTCATCATCAAACTGCTGCCTGCTGCATTCAGCTTGGAATCCTGGCACTGTGAGGGGCTTTTCTTTAAGAGCTCCATCAAAGCAACTGCAGAGCTTGATGGAGTGGTGAGAATTTCCAAGGTATTTCACTTGAACACAGCACTGTAACTCCCAGGGGTGTCAAATGAATTCCAAACTCCATGGATACTTTATCTGAATGAAAATAATTCAGCCAGCACCCAACTTCTCAGTGTTGTCACCCAAGCTAAGAATTCCTTTGTGATCCATGGTCCACGTGGTGATGTTTAATGGGCAGAGGCTGGAACTGGTCCAGTTTCCAGGCAATTGATGGGTTACTGGGATCCTTACACACTTCCCAGCTCTGCTTTGTCCTGGAGGTGATGCAGCTGATTTGTCTTTATGCAAACTAAGTGCCCTGGTCACTTGACTCCCAACTAGCAAATATTAGCAAACTTGACAGGACAAGGGGTGATGGTTCTGATTAAATGAGGGGAGATTGAGGTTAGAGAGACATTTGTGACCCTGAGGGTGGTGAGAGCCTGGCCCAGGCTGCCCAGAGAGGTGCTGCTGCCCCATCTTGGGGGAGGTTGCCCCTCTGAGCACCCGTCTGGTTGGAGGTGAGGCTTCTACTGGCTGAGAATTCCATGGAAGCACACCCATGAGTGTGGAATGCTGTCATTGGCTTCTTAATTCAGATCTTCAGAGGCTAGATGATGTTCTGGTGAACTCAGCTATGGAAATTGAAAATTGAAAATGTATTTATTTCCCAGCAACACATAATTATATACTCCTGCTTTGCCCTGTCTCTTTTAAATTACTTTATGCAAATCTCATTTTCAAGGATTATGTATAGAGTAAAATTAGATGAGCCCTTAAATAGCTAATATAATACAATTATGGAATTATTGTGTGTGTGCAGAGCGTGCACATAAGATCCAGATGTTAATTAGGAAATCAGGTTGATTTAGCAAACAGAAATTTGTTCTGATGAAAAAAAAATGAGAGACAATTCCTTCCCAGAAAGTTATTGTTTGTACCATGAGCTCAGCGAAAGGAAAAGATTAACATGGCAAAAAAAACCTTGGAGAAAATAGCAGTTAAGTCATGGAAGGAGGAATTCTTTGCTCCCAGAACCTCATCTGATGGCTTTGTACAAAAAGACAGGAGATTTTTCCCAGGCCTACAACCCCCAGTCAAGCCTTAGCTCCCCCAGCTCCCATGGATTTCAGTGGGATCTCCAACCACACCCAGAGCAGGAGGAACAAGCATCCCAAGATTCTTTGGAACCACAGTGGTGTCTAAACCCCTCTGGCTGCAAATAACACTCCTGGTGTCAGTGCCATCCCTCAAACACCTCACCCCAGAGGCTCAGCAAGCAGCAGAAACCATCTGTTCAGATGAGATAGCTTCAGCTTTGCCTTTTGAAGGACTTTTCTAGCTCAAGGTGGACATGGGGAGAGTGCTGAAACATTTCTGAAGGGTGATGGATGGCTTGTTGACCTGCAGTCAGGTACCTGCAGGGTTTCAGGGGGGGGAAATAAACCTTTTCTCTTCTGTGGTTATGCTCCTCAGTGAAAATACAGTGTATTTGCATCCACCTCAAGAAATGCTTCACCAAAAAGCATCTTTTGTTAGCAAGAAACACTCAGAGGCTAGAAAAGCCTTGGTTGGTTGTGCAAACAGCCTTTAGCTGACTTGCAGGGGTTTGTTTGCAACAAGATTTGCTGTAAACTCCCTTCTTGTAAACTCCACTGCACCTCTGCTCACGTCTCCCCCCTTACACTCAGGACTGTAGCAGTGTTTATTTACACACAGCTCTTCAGAATCAATTGCTCACTGACCTGTAAACAAGACAAGAACCCTGAGTATTTGTCAGCTCTTTGTTCCTGCAGTTAATCCAAGAACCAGTTGCAAAGACCTTGTGCTGGATTCCAGTCAGGCTGTTCCTGGCACCAGGGAGGTGGTGGAGGGTGTCACCCCAACAAAACACACCAAAAAACAGGTAAAGGCAGACAATCCAAACCCAAAGCTGAGCTGGAAGCTGCTGCTGGCTCCTGTCACCAGTGAGCTGGGCCTGGGATGGAAACACACACTGAGACTCAGCCCCTCAGGTGAGCTGTGCAGGTCTCACAGCCTGGAACCCATGTCCTGAGCTGCTGCATCCTCACCTCCTGTGTCACAAGCTGGCCAGTTCTCAGCCCTCACATGTGTCACACTCTGGCCAGTTCTCATGTGAACCTTGGTTTTTTTTCTGCTTTAAATGAGTTGAAATTAAAAGCACAACCTCTGAGGGTCGACTGCAACTGCAGCTTTAGCCTCAGCCCTCAAACAGCTCTGTCCATGGGTAGAGAAACCCCCAAAACACAGCCCTTCCTCTTTGCTGGGCATGTCACTGTTGTATTTCATTCTCTGCTGGGATCTCAAAGGTCTTCTCATAACCATACTTCATTTTTAACCTCCTCCTGACACAGGTTCTCTCTCCTATGCCCAGGGCTTTCTGCTCTGGGGCAACTGTAACCTGCTTAGTTCCATGTGCTCCTCTGAAGTCATGTTCCACAGCATTTGCTTGCTAATTAGATTCTTCTTCTCATTGCTTCCCTGCCCAGATAACAGGTTTTTTGGTCAGTGGCACCTTACAGTCAGGAGTAAATCTGCTTTCCACAACTGTCCTTTTCATTTTGGGATCAGTTTTGGCTAACTAGAAGGCAGGAATTGTAAAATATTCCAGGAGCATGAGAAAGCAAATGGCAAGAGATTTGTAGAGCTCTAGGAAATCTCTCAGTGACAGTGGAATTTCTGCAATTTATAAGGATAGGGAAAGATGCAAGTGGTTCATAAAAAGTTTGGGGTGGGTTTTTTTGCTTTTTATATATCCTAGTACTGGGATGTAGCTGCTTCTGTTGAGGAAAAGTAAGGATTTCACTACTTCTCAAAAGGGCAGAATCCCTGGGAAGAAGTAGAAGGGGAAGAATTATGGACCTCATCCCACTGATGTACAAGCAGAGGCTGAAAACTGAGTACAAGTAAAACCTCTTCAGCACTAGCTCTTGTTCTTTCCTTTGCCTGGTTCCTCACCCACCCTGCAATTCTAATTATTAACCTCTGCATTCTTTGGTTTAACTGGTAGTGTATGAAATACTCCAGTGAAGTCCAGAGGAATGATTTCTGCTCTAAGCCCTCTGTACAAAAACCCAATTATCCATAAAATTCACCAGCTGAGGATGGCACAATGGATTTTTTGGCAACTATCACCTTTTCAATTTACTTCCCTATCTTCGAGTATTCATCCTTCAAAATAAATATGTTCTCAGAACGTGGAACTTCAGTAAAGTTTAGCCCCAGGTAGAATTTTATCTCGAAAGCCACACATAGAAATAGAAATCTCAGGCTGTTTTATTCAAGTTTCATATATTGTACAAGGTGGGTTATGTTTTGTACTCCTCACACACGTCCCTATTCCAACACATATTCCTGAGCAGCACCTGGGTCTTGCTCTCTTTTGTTCCTTTGGTTTGGTATAGAAAACTATCTTAATGCTTTCCTACTTGGAAGTGGTAAAAAAAAAAACCCACAATAATAAAAAGCAGCTTTCCAAATCGAAGACAATACCATTTTGCAGCAGCTTTGTCATGATTTCACTGTTGTCACTACCATTTAATGCAGAAATCAAAAGGTCTGTGTAGTCTGAGGGCACAATACTGTGTATTCCATCAAGATACTCATCAGGTACCTTGCTGAAAATGCCTTGCAGAAAGGTTTTTGCTTTTTTTATTTTTGTCTCCTCAGGGAAAGCTTCAGTGTTCTTTGGCAGAAGTCTGTGTACCATGGAACAGCAGCTGGTTAGCAGGGTGGCAGAAAGCACTGTCTGGTGAGTGGAACGTGCTTTGGTGCCTGTGAAGAACAATTTGATTTATCCATCTTTGTTGGAGAGAGAGAGTAACTAAATAAATTAATTTAAAAGGTAGTTTGACACATGTGCAAAAATACTTTCAAGAGACAGTGTGCACGTCCCTCATCCCTTCCCGAGCACTGGGCACGGGATCCCACAGGTACCTCCCATCACCTCCTCCGGGAGCGGGCACCACCCCGCCGGAGGGACTCCCTGAGGCTCTGCTGCCTCCCCGTCCACCCCGGGACCCCCGCAGCAGGCATCGAACAATGACCTTCCACCGACCGCGGGGCTGCCCCGCAGCCGGTTCCCCTCCGCCCGGCCGCCCCTTGAACTTTCCCCGCCACAAACGGCTGGCTCCGGGCTGCCCGAGCTAGCGCATCCCGCACGGTCCCCACGCTCCGAGCACCGCCTGCCCCAGCAGCACCCCTCCCATCCATCCATCCATCCATCCATCCATCCATCCATCCATCCATCCATCCATCCATCCATCCCCGCAAACAGCCCACCCAGGGACTCTCCGCACTCCGTTCGAGGAGATCCCGCCGCTGCCACCGCCGCTCCGCTCCCCTTCACACCTACCGCAGCCCCACGCCCTCCATCCATCCATCCCTCCCTCCATCCATCCCTCCATCCCTCCCTGCATCCCTCCCTCCATCCCTCCCTCTCCGCCTCTCCCCGCACGCCTTCCCTTTGCCCACCCCCCGCTCCGGTCCGCACACGCCCACCCGCGTCCCCTGCCCCTTTCCCAGAGCCAGCTCCGCACCGCTCAGAGTCCCCCCCGCTGCCGCCGAGCTCCCTCTCCCCGGTACCCGACAGAAACCCCCCCACCTCAAAACAAAGGAGGCTGGGAGCAGCGAACACACGGCCGTCCGGATGCGGTGAAACCCCCGCCTCGCCTCCGGGGCCGCCTTAGCGAAGAAGTAAGAAGAAGAAGAAGAAGAGGAGGAGGAGGAGGAGGAGGAGGAAGGAGAAGCAGCGGCGGGTTCTCCCGTGCGGCGCGGCTGCCACCATGGGCTGCTGCACGGGCCGCTGCACGCTGATCTTCCTCTGCTCGCTGCAGCTGGTGAGTGCCCGGCCGGGCACAGCCCCGGTGTCGCGGGAGGGAAGGGGCGGGAGAGGGACGGGCGGGATCCTCCTCTGTTTCCACTACCACTTCCCAGCCCCGGGCACGGAGCTGTCCCCGCAGTGTGAGAGCGACCGGCTCCGCTGCCCTCCGTCCTCCCGCTGCTCGGCACCGCTCCCCATCCCTCCCGGCTCCTCTCCTCTCGGTCCTCCCGCTGCTCGGCTCCGCTCCCCATCCCTCTCGGCTCCGCTCCCCATCCCTCCCGGCTCCGCTCCCCTCGGTCTTCTCGCTGCTCGGCCCCTTTCCCCTCGGTCCTCCCGCTGCTCGGCTCCTTTCCTCATCCCTCCCGGCTCCCCACTCCTCGGTACTCCCGCTTCTCGGCCCCGCTCCCCTCCCGGCTCCGCTCCGCTCCCCTCCCCTCCCGGCCCCACTCCCCTCGGTCCTCCCTCTTCTCGTCCCCGCTCCCCATCCCTCCCGGCTCCGCTCCCCTCCCCTCGCTCTTCTCGCTGCTCGGCCCCTCTCCCCTCGGTCCTCCCGCTGCTCGGCTCCTCTCCTCATCCCTCCCGGCTCCCCACCCCTCGGTACTCCCGCTTCTCGGCCCCGCTCCCCTCCCGGCTCCGCTCCGCTCCGCTCCCCT
>JAOEGS010000461.1:70412-120922 GCA_025447755.1 Corythornis vintsioides | reverse complement strand
CCATCCCTGGAAGTGTTTAAAACCCGTGTGGATGTGGTGCTGGGGGACATGGTTTAGGGACCCTGGCAGTGTAGGGTTAACGGTTGGACTTGATGATCTTAAAGGTCTCTTCCAACCAAATTATTTTATAATTCTATGAAGAGCGGAACTAGAACGAGATGTCTTTTTAAGAACCCAGAATAAATCACAAAGTGGGACCTGTCACAGAATCACAGAATGGTGGGAGTTGGAAAGGACCTCTGAAGACCAGAGCAGGTCAGGCAGAAATGCATTCAGGAAGGGCTGAAAGTCTCCAGAGGAGACTCCACAACTCTCTGGGGCGTCTGTTCCAATGCTCTACAACCCTTACAGTAAAGAAGTTCTTCCCCATGTTTGATGGAAGTTCTTTCAATGCCTAGACAGGTTTTTGGTTTTATTTTCAGTCCTGTTGTCTGTGGTCTAACAAAAACTTTCTGGAGGATTCTTGTGGCTTTAGGTAGCAGAGACTTGGTAAAAAGTGAAGCTAAGGAAAAAAATTCTGCCTATGACAGAACTTCTTTCCTGGGTTACTACGACAGCCAACGTTAAGTGGTCACATTCAACCCCAGCGTGGTACTGGGTTTTGGCTTTCTCCAAAAAAAAGTGATGTTAGAATTAATTCAGGTTGCAGTATGAAACTGCTCTCTGCAACCCCCTCCCCAATATAATAAAAATTAAGATAAAAATTTTAAAGTGCAAATAAAGTTAATTTAAAAAAGAACCGTCAAGATGCTTTTCAAAAACAAAGTATTATTTAAATCACTTATGTCCTGAAATTAAGTTTTTATGTAAACTATCAATCCAGGTACTTACAAAAAAATCAGAGCTGACAGCATAGTAGCTTGTTCTGAAATTTCAGTTTGAGAGAACATTTTTCCCTGTGTTTCTTCAAGAACCACAGAGGCTCTGTCAGTATGTAAAAGGTGTCATTGCCTGGTTTGGGGGCCAGCTGTCAGGGACAGGCCTACACAGTACTGCAGAATCACCTAAAAAATGGTGTCTGGAGTCAAATGCTCTATTGAGAGTGATTTTTATTTCCCAAGCTATGCTTGGGACTGTTGGGAACCAATGGCCAACTTGGGCCTCATCCGTGCCAGAGTTCATCCTCATGTCTGCACCAAGTAGACTTCCCTAAAAATATTCTCCAGTGCTTTTTTTTTTTCATACTCATGTGTTTTACTTTATCTGTGAAAAAACCATACCTATATACAAACCTCTGTATATATTGTTTAGTTGGTGATGTGTGCTATGGCCAGAGGATCATATAGATCTCCCCGTAAACTGTGAAAGAACAAAATATATCCTGGTGACAGTTCAGAACACTTTCAGGACCTACTGAACACAACTGCTGTGTAGGATTTTTGTGCATATAACGCAGCTTTTACTGCAACCACTTTTTAACTGGACCAGAGTTGAGAGATTTTGAAAATGTCACTGTCTGAAAGTTGGCATGATGCAAAATCAGTTATTTTTATGTTTATATATTTCTTTTCATGACAGTTAATTTTAGTCCTCTGTATTCAAAACTCTTTTTCAAAACCTCAATGTAAATTAAGGAATTTTTGTATTTTACACAGATAATATGTTAGTGTATAAAAATTAAGCCATCTCAAAATATTGCCCACATCAGCTGACACAGTCTTTTTGTCTGCTTTTTCATTAGTTTAATTTCCTTATCCACACAGTGACTATAAACCATATTGCACACAATTCATCAAAATGTTTCATCTTAAGGCACAAACATGAGAAATGATGACAGCACCAACTTATAAAAATATGTAAACTAAAGTATTAACATAATAATAGCACACATTCTTGAATAATTAATTTGATTTCTTTAAAATGAGTTTGTTTTGCATGCAGAGACTCATATGTTATTAATTCAGCAGGACTGTATGTGGTTTCAGTTACAAATTTGCCCCAGAGATTCTGTTTGTGCTTGCTTTGAATGTCACATGAATGCTGATTTCAGAGTTCTTACCTTCATAGCACGTCTGTGCACTGGGTGGGGTGGGAGGGAAGAGGTCATATTGGAGATCAGGCTGCGGTGGGGATGGAGCATCCAGCAGAAGCCATGGAGCATATTTACCAAAGACATCTCCAAACCAACATTTAAAAAAAACCTCGCCCTGCAATCCTGTTTCTCTTTCTTCTTTGCAAAGTGGTGGTGTGCAAGACACCCACCTTTCCATGGCAGTGGCTGTAGAAGTTACCAGAGTGATGGAGCTGCAGATGCCATCCTCTGTCCACGCACAGGCACGTAGCTGTAGGCACAATGTAGCTGAGGACTGCACAGGAGCCACACACAGGCTTAAATGGACAGCCAGCCTTCTGAGATGGCTGAATTCCCTGACCTCCTCTGAGTGTCCTGACAGCCTGTTGCCAACTTCTATAGCGTTTTTGTTCTGCAGCCATTAACTGCTGGGAACTGTAGTGAGAGTACCAGCCTTTTGGAAAGGCTGGCACACAGATTGGCCATACTAACAGTGCTCTGGCACTCCAGAAGTGATCATCAGCCTTGCTTTGGAAAGAAAAGTAACTTCTATCTTTTTGTTTGAATATATTAGTCATGACATATGTCATTTGAATATATTAGTCATGACATATGCAATTTAATGGCTAGCTACCCCTCACCCCACCTCCTGCCTCCCCCTCCAAAACAGATCTGCGGGAATACATCACCTGGGGGAGTCCCATCAGAGCACCCTTCAGCAGGCTGTGCAGCAGAAATGGTGCCAGTGCCATGCAGAGGGATAGTGCAGCTCCTGTCAGCCGTGCCTGGGCTCTGCATTCCACCTGGGTATCCTGTCAGCAGGACAGAGCAGCCTGCCTTTGCCCCTTGCTGCCACACCATGCTCATGCACTATGCTCGTGCACAGCAGGGCTCCTCAACACCCCAACCTTGATGCCAAGAACCCTTTCTCCTTGCAAAACAAAAGTGGGTTTGCTCCTTCTTGTGCACAAAACTCATGAGAGCATTTGTATTAAAACTGGAAATTGTAAAATGAGGATGTAACTGTGATTCCATCTAGATTAAAATGCTCTAATTGATGGCATTACTTAAACAAGATGGAAATCTATGACCTATGAACAGTTAGAAGCAACACATAAATGGCATGTAAGTGGTGAATGTCCTTATGAATATAGAATATATCAGCCTTCACTGGGCTTACGGAATGCAAAATGCAAGAGATGGTCCATGCCCTATAAATCTAATAAGCTAAGTACAAGAACACAAAGCATCTCATGTGATGGATGGAAAAACAAAGGGTAAAGGTGATGAGATTGTGAGCATTGGCAGCAGCCTTGGATATGCAGGACATTGACTTTGCTAGAGAAAAGGTCAAAAAAGTAATGCTGAGGAGGAGGGTGGGAGATATATCTCCTGACTAGAGCCTTAACTGACATTTGTAACTAGGCTGAGAATATCCAGCATATGACACCTCTATCATTTCTGCTTCCTTTATAAGCCATATTAAAACTGCTAAGTCTGCTATAAACAGACTGTGCTATAATTTGAAAAATGCTTTAATTCTAAACGGAAGATTCGGTTTTAAATCACATGACAATATGGAAGTAATTAGAAGCATTTGTGTTCACTGGGCCTACTCCTAATTGTAGTATTTGAATAAAAATATTAGGCAAGCTGCTGAATAGAAAGTTATATGTAATTGTGTTTTGCAGACTGTATTAACTAGCTAAACTTCAAAATCCTCAGAAGTATAGACATTGAGAAAACTTGGCACTCTGGATATTAACTAACATAAATAATTTATTTCTCTCAACATTAATTACCTTATGGTAAGAAATGTATTTACTGCAAACACTTGAAAACAATGGCTTGTTTTATTTCATTCTACATTGAAACCCCTCATTTTGAATGGAAAAATCTGCAGCATAGCTAAAGAACATGTGTTTGTTACTAGCTGTAGCACAGCAAACTTTCAGTGGTGTGCTGGGCAGCAGGACTGCACAGTGCTCTAATTAGCAGGGTTCCATGGTATTTATTGCTCCCATTAGTGCAGCATGGCAAACCAAGGCATGGCATTTAAGTAGCTTGCCTAATGATGGGCAATATGTCTGCAGCAAAGCAGGATGAGCAGTGAGGAGCTGTAAGCTTCTGGCACTGAGCTGCAACCACTAGATTGCACTGCCATCAAATTTCCAGATGTCATTGAATTTCAGTGACTCGCAGACAGGCTCGTAATGGCTTCTTGGCATTGAGGTGTTCAGATGGATGGATAGGAAAACTGTGGGATTCACACACACACACACAAAGAAAGAACTTGGGACTGTGTGTCTCTGGGGTAGATAGCTAGTCTCTAACTAGCTTTGCAGGTTAGACTGTATTCCCCATAGCTTCCTTGGGAAGCTGGAAAGCCGTGGTCCACATGGTTCATTATGAACCATTACAGTCTATGGGCTACTTTGCATAATGGAAAACGACACCTAATCGTAGAATCATAAATGTATTGGGGTGGAAGGAACTTGCAGAGGTCATCTAGTCCAACCCCCTGCAATAAGCAGAGACATCTCTAACTAGGTCAGGTTGCTCAGAGCCCCATCAAGCTTGGCCTTAAATGTCTCCAGGGATGGAGACTCCACCACCTTCCTGGGCAACCCATTCCAGTGATCTGTCACCCTCATATTAAAGAAATTCTTCCTAATGTCTAACCTAAATCTACCCTTTTCTAGCTTAAAGGCATTGCCCCTTGTCCTGTCACTACAAACCCTTGTGAATAGACCTTCCCCTGCTTTCTCATAGGCCCCTTTCAGGTACTGGAAGGTGCTATAAGGTTGCCCCAGAGCCTCCTCTTCTTCAGACTGAACAACCCCAACTCTAAGGACCCTTCCCCACAAGCTGAATTCTCTAGTATTTTTCTCTGTAAAGTAGTAACAATCAAGACAAAATGTTCACAGTAGTGCAGTGCCCCTGGATGTCTATGGGCTGACATTTGTCATTATGACATATATTTCACATGGCAACAGGTAATCTAGCAAGCACTGGGGATCAGATCATTACAATGAGGGCATGGGATCACTGTCACCCAGTAAGGTACACTGACAACTACAGGTCTCAATGGGTTTATTTTATTTGGTTTTTTCTAGATGAGTGTGTGTGGGTTCCTATTTATCATGGCCTGAGCCACAGTGCCTGTGGGGACAGGGCTAAGGTCGGGGCCAGCACCCGTCGTGCATTTCACCTTCCCACACAGCACGCTGGTTGAGTGGCTGCAGGCTTAAAATCTGAATGAGGATTATTTAGAGAGTTCAGTTTCAAGGGTGAGCTCAAACCCAAGCTACAATGACAATACAAATATATCAACCAGAATGTTTCACTTCAGCCCAGGGTTTTTAAAAGCATGTTGCCCTCATGTTATTTTCAGAGAAAATATCTACTGGAGACATGAAGTAGCACTCAAAATATGTAAGACTGGCAGAAATGACTGGTGAAAATTCCAGCTTTTCATATTACTGATCCATGGGTATCTCTATCAGATGTCAGGGAGGCATTTTGATTTTGTTTGAAATAAATAGAAATGATTTATTATGGATTCCCTCAAGTTAAGATGCATTTAAACTTACTCTCAGAGTTATACGTGCATCAAACACACAAAAATTTCCAGTGATGCATTTTAGTAATTATAGGCAGAATTGTGAACAGGTTCGTAACCAATGGGACATAAAGTATCTAATAGGCAGTTCAACTTATGGGTCTGTTGTAAGCTGAGCTTATATTTAATTTTTATTGTGATAAATTGTGCTCAAGGGGATGAGACATATGTGCATAGGTGGAGTTTAATTTGGGAGATTAACAGTGCTGAAGAATTATAATCAAAGAATTTTCTGTCTGTTGGAAAGTTTTATACACAGTCAATTGATCAAGCAAGAATGATTTAGCAAACTATGCTGGTTCTTCCTATTTGCTTGAAATATAAGATGGATAAAATCTCAGCTGGGAAGTTTGCAAGTTGTTTTTCTCCACTTAGTTTAGTATTAAATGATGATTAAGTGTAATTTTTCTGAAAACAGTATTTACATTTATTTGAAAGGAGAACTGTCTGTAAACATCAAAGGCATGTTACTCACAGGGATAAGGAGTAAATCAATGTGGAAATTTTCAGTGTCACAAAGAGTTGGAAAGTCTTCAGAGAACAAGATGCCACAGCCTCTCTGGGCAGCCTGTTCCAGGCTTCGTCACCCTCACAGTGAAGAAAATTTTCCTCATGTTGAGGTGGAACTTCTTGTGTTCCAGTTTGTGCCCGTTGCCTCTTGTCCTGTTGCTGGGCACCACTGAGAAGAGACTGGCCCCATACTCTTGACGCCCACCCTTCAAATATTTATAAAAGTTGATTGAGCATCTTTCAGCCTATGAAAGCAAGATGGATAACCCCACCTTTTATTCCCTTCACCCCATCTATTGCATGTATGCCCCCAAACTGGCTGTGGAATCACACCTGAAGTCTGGATATTATGTTACTGGCTCTACCATATTCTTTCCATAAATATCTTCTTGAATTTTCTGCAAATTGCCAGGCACTCCTGTGAGTACACATGGCATCATGCGAAAACAGTAGTGGTTGGATCCAACAGGCTGCTGGTTAACCCTACTCAGCCCTACTCCCAGTGGTGTCCTGGAGCAACATCTATCTGCTTGGCTCTCAGAAGAATGTGCTGAGGTGGTTTTCCAACCGAGGGCAAAAGGCAATTGCATTTTAATTATAAAAGCACACATTAAATTGATGCTACACAAACACAGTATCCTTTGCCAAACAGCAATAAAATGGAACATGAACAGAAAAAAATCACATAACTGTTTCATGAGACCTGTTGCTGGGACTACAGAAATGACCAGTGATGCCTTTAAAACCCTACAAGCTTTCAATTCATCAGTATTGTGCAGGAAGCTGCAACTCTTCTTCCTTCTGGTTCTAGCAAAGAATAATTTATCAAGTACATAATGGGATGTCTGACCTTAGAAAATAAAAATGTTTCCCAGACCTCTGCAGTGGAATATTTAGATGATTTATCAAAAAATCCTGCAACCCCAGAAATGTATGCTGCAGCACAATTTTAATACAAGTAGAGACTGAACAATCCTTTAAAGCCAAAAGAAACAAATCTCAAGGCACAAGTCAGAAACTAAATCTCATGTACTACAGCTTTTTGGGTACTGAGTAGTCACTTCTCAGAAAAGCACTCAATAAACAAAAATGTCCCAGCTTCAACAGTCACAGCAGGCAAGTACAAAATGTATAGAAACTATGGTAGTTTAAGGAGATATTAAAACAGTATATTTGTGCTGCTACATGACAAGTGTCTAATTGCTAAAGTAAGTGACACTAATTACAAATACTGATACTTACTATCATTTCTCTAGAATAATTCTTTGAGAGGAGAAAGATAAATACTATGTGGATAAAAGCACCATCAAAACACTGAAAAAAAAAAAGTTCTCAGTTTACAATAGAAGTTCAGATGGTCAAAAACTCACAAAAAAAAAAAAAAGAGGTTTCAGTACTTTATTATTAAAAATATGTTGTCCTTTAGGTGGTAATGGTAATTTTCCTGTAATGCAGTAAAGAATCAAACCTAGAAGGACTATATTCTTGCTACATCATTTCAATCAGCTGAAAGTCTCCCAAACTCTACTTCTGGTCATATTAATGGAATTTTAACAAGGTATGTTACAGCAGATATGAGCAGTATAATATTTGGAAATAGTCTTGCATGCAGTTAATTTATTGTGCACCATTGACTTTGTGTCACGAGGAATTCCATTCTGGTTGGGCAACCGTAGCAGCAATCTGACCATCTTTACATTTAAAAAAAACAACCCAACATTTTAAAGTTCTTCCAGCAAATTAAAAAAGCCTAGTTTGCAAAGTACAAATAGCAATGGCAACATCTGAGCACTGAAAAAAAAAAAAAAAATCTAAAAATTTAAACTGTCATTTTGTAACATTCTGAACTCAAGTACCTGTTACAAACTACCTCTTAATATTCCTGTCTCGCTCATGCAATTAAACACCTACTCTCCACCTTGTCCAAACTGCTAATTGCATCTCCTTGAACTACCTTAGTACATAATTTCTGACTTGTCTATTGAAGCCCTGAATGTGGTAACTAGCAACATTACAAACAAGTGGCAACTTCTATGTGACACAGTCATTATTTGGGGTAATCAAAGGATAGAACAGGAAGACAGTTGTGAAGTAACAGAACCTTTATACTCCCTGTTCTGACCTCATTCACTGCTAACTCAAAAATAGAAATGCAGAGCATCACTAATTCTTGGCCATCTTAAATACCATCAAGCAGAAAGGGTGTTTAAAAATGAGCAGTAGCAACAACACAATGTAAAAAAGAGTAATTTATCAGTTGTCATAATAAGATATTGATTTGATTTGGTCATCGCCCCCCTCCCATGCAGTGCAGTCCCACTGTCCTTTCTAATATCTGCCTTGTGGCTTTTTCAAAATAGCATCTTTGAAATGGGTTTCGGAGGCTGTAGTAAAAAAAAGACACCAGATTGAAAGGACTAATGTGATATAGATGGCATAGTATTTAAGTTGAAGTAACAGTAAAAAAGTCACACTCTCAAATGTAAAGGTTCAGAAGACTTAGAATTACTTTTTAAATTACTTTTTACCACAGCCCATTGGTACCCTATGCTGTGGTCACTTGTGACATGGAAATACTAGAAAAATCCACAGTCAAGATAAAAGAAATTTACAAATCTAAGTCAATCTGTCTTGAGCTCAAAGAAAGGTTTGTCTTCTTCTAAGAGAGTGTCTGACCAGTTGAATTCTTCCTTGTGCTCCACTGAGCTGATGAGGGGCCTTGAAAGCTCCATCGAGATGTCCTGGATCATCTGTGACACCATACAGCTCTCCAGGACATCCATATGGCGCATGTGGCACAAGGTTTAGGGATACTCACATCCTGCAGAGTAGATGAATAGTGGCCAAATGGGATAGCTGTCATCTTTTTTTTTTTTTTTCAGACATCTAAACAAAGGCATCTAATGTCCTTTGATGTGCTCCAGGGTATCTGAGACATCTATATGGGGAGGGCAGATATGGCACCCACACGGGACCTTCCACACCAGAAGCTGGAGGCAGGATACCCCACAGTATCTAAAACATCACTTACTGTTTAGGTTACTTATAGATTATACTGTAATACTTTTTTCATAGGGATCTAACAGTAGACATGTAATTTATGAATAATGAACATGGATAATTTAGACATATTCTCACAGAGCATCCATGAGTAGATCAGGCTTTATTTGAATCTACTCATTATTTAAAATGATTAGCATTTTGTTTCTTGTTGCAGTTTTTATACTTTATCGTTTAACTGTACTTAATTTTTCACATATTATTTTTTTATGTTCCCATTCTACTGGGGAGAAATGTCACAAAGCAGAAATGTATGTCTTACGTTAAAGTACAGTCTCACACTTGGATGTCTCTGGCACTTGTCACTGCTTTTTGTGAGATTAGTGTCCTCTTCAGGTGAAATGGGGTTTCTAAATTTCGTGACTGAGATAATAACAAATTTATCAATTGCTTGATTATTGGTTTTAAGGGCAAATCATCTGCTTTACTCTTGTAACTCCAACAGTCAATTGTAGTTTACCAGCTGCTGAAGGCGGGTGAATGTTTAGCTAAGCAATAAAGCCATCAGCCACATTTCCAGATCATTATCTCTCTCCAGCTGGAAGGCTGCCTTGAGATGACCATCCTGCAGCACCCTCTGCAATCTGGTGATGCCTTATGCCACAAGGAAAGCCACAGGAAAGCAGCTACATTTCAAGAAAACATTTGAGTCAAAACCAGAAAGGGAGGTGAAAATGAACAGCAATGTTTAATGTTTTAGAGTGCAGAAATGCTGATTGTCATGAAGTTGCAGTTTCAGCAGATGGAAATGAATCCATTTAAGTACAGTAGACAGACCGAAACATCTCTGACTCCAAATCTCTTTGCTTTACCTAATGGCTTAATAGAAAAAGTAAAATTCGAGAAATTAGCAAAAACTTCCAACATGAACATTGTCATCTTATATTCATGAGGTTATCAGGGCATTTCAGAGAATTTCAGAAGCTTTTGGTATTTGCTGGCATCTCTGGGGGTCCAGCGTTGCTAAGTGTTGTAGAATCACAGGATAGTTGAGGTTAGAAAAGATAATTGAGTCCAATCATTATGTTCTGGATTTTCTTCCTAACACTAAATCATACTGACTATCACTATTCCCAGAACTGGCTGGTGGGCTGTGGGCCATGATTGTGGAAAATCCAGGCCCTTCTTCCTTCAAAAGCTTGCCTACTATACTCAAATATATACATTTCATACATATAATTTCCTTCCAAATATATGGCACAGAAGAAAGGAAAGCACAAGTTTCTTTTTGACAACACTGACAGCAGCTCTGGGTGAAGGGTTCTGCACATCAGTTTCTTCACAGCCAGCCTTGCTGGGTAGAGCAAGGAAGGAATAGTGAAGGCCTCCTAGCACTTTGATAAACACAGTTGCCCATATGGACTAAAGAAACATACAAGATCCTATCAGAGATTTTTATAGCACAGTTCAAGGTCATACTGCCTTCTGTGCAGCCTTTTTTTAATTTTTCTTTCTTTCTTGGAGTGTGTTAGAAACACCTAGTGAGGAAAATCATTGCTATATTCTTCAGATGTTGTTTCTGGTTTTTTAGTAGCCCTTCTGCCTCTGGGCACCTCAAACCTAGCTGACACCAGAGTGACACACTAACATTTGGAGGGTCCACACCAACAGAAGCCTGGCCTCATCCTGGCCCATCTTTGTTAGCTCCTCACAGAGCTGAGCAGTCTGACATAAAGCATGGGTCTTGATTGGAAGCCATACTCTTCTTGCCAACTAGACTCATGTTTGGCAAGAGCACATTCATTTGGAAGATTAAATGCTGTAACTGTGGCCACATCATGTACATTATTTTAATCAGAAACAGGTGAGGACTGGAAAACAAAACATTGCAATACAATATAAAGCATAATGAGGGCTCTATTTAATGCTAAAAACTGGGAGAAAGTGTCAAACCTAGACTGGATGCCTGTGGAAGAAAACTGAGAGAAGCACAACATTCCATTTTGTAAGTTTCTTGAACAGATATAAATCCCTTGCATATAATAGCCACATTTTGTTTCTACAATGACAAACAGTTTTCCCAGATTGTTTCTCTGTTGTGATTATCTTATTTCTTAGATCAAGAGGTTTTTATTGTACCACTCATCACAAATTTTTGCTTTTTTCCAATGATACACAGAGTATATTACACATGGGCTAGCATTTAGACTGTGCCATGATCTAATTATGAAGTGAATCTGAAGAAATGCAGCTGGTGTGAAACCAGTAGCAAATTTGATAGAATGAGTGCATGCAAGAGGACTGAAAGACAATATGAAGATTTTCTTACATCCACAAAATTTTCAAGTGATGTTTTATTTTATTTTTTTTTCAGAAAGAAGATGCAGTTTACAACAGAGTCTTTAGATCTTACTGACTTAGCCTGTTTAATGCACAGCACTCAGCACCCTACTAATGGAAATGCTATGTGTAAAATTTGCAAGTGTCTAAATCACTTGGAAACTTAATTAGAATTCAAATCTTTTCCCCTAAATTTATGGATTTCTTATCCTGAAGAGCAATTGCACTATTGGTGAAAGTTTTCCAAAAGCAGAAAATGTAAAATTAATTAAGGCCAGTCAAAAGGTAAATCTAGCAGAAGTAAGCACAGAGAAAGAAGCAGATGTATTAACTTACACAGCTTCCATCACCTCCTAGCTCCTCTCACTGGAAAGTCCATCCTCAGTTCTGCTGGGGCACTTGTAAACTGGCAGGTTCATAGCATGAACTCTGCTCATCAGCTGAGGACCAGTGACTCCAGTTGTCCATCCCAGTTTTCTGTATTGTATAACATTTTTACAATAAAACATAACAAAAGTAAAATTGGAGAGAAAAAGACCAAACAATTTGAAGTGCTTGATATTGAGGTCAGAAATCGTTTTATCCCAAGACTCACCAGGGAAGAGAACACAAAACTGCTGTACGTAAACTTCCCCAGACAGCAAGAACCACATATTAAAGATTTTTATTAGATGATGTTTTAAAATTCCCTAGGCACAATAAAAGCTTTTATTTTTTTATCTTTATAAAAACACCAAGGCAAGAGCCATTGCATCGTTAGAGCAGCTTACACTTGTCTGAGCACCTTTAGCCTCAAAGCATCAGCAGAGGCAATGATTAGCCTCTGAACATCAGCTCCACTGACCACAACTCTCTGAGCTCTGTCCTTTAGCCACTTCCCAATCCACCTTGCTACACCATGATTCAATCCACACTTCTCAAGCTTGGCTGTGAGGATCCCATGGGTTACAGTATCAAAAGCCTTGCTGAAGTCAAGGAACACCACATCCACTGCCCTTCCCTTATCTATCCATCTACTTACATCATCATAAAAGGCTATCAGATTAGACAAGCATGATTTGTCCTTACGGAATCCATGTTGACTACTTGTGATAAGTCTCCTTTCCTCCAGATGCTTAGAGACAGCAGCAAGGACAAGTTGTTCCATCACCTTTCCAGAGATAGAGATGAGGCTGACAGGCCTGTAGTTACCCGGGTCCTCCTTTTTACCCTTTTTAAAGATTGGGACAACATTGGCCTTCCTCCAGTCCCCAGGCACCTCTCCTATTCTCCAGGACCTTTCAAAAATGATGGAGAGTGGTCTAGCAATAACCTCTGCCATCTCCCTCATTACTTATGGGTGTATCCTGACATTGTGGATGTCCAATTTCACACACGTTGAGATAAATGGGCTTCAATATAGAGGATATTTAGTTTATGTTTGGTCTTTACATCAGTACACCTTTGACTGACCAAATCTATGTCCTTTCATGTTTTAATAAGAAATTGAGATATCACGATCATTAGCTGTACCAGTTTTCTTCAACTGAAATCAGATTATTTCTCTGGTAACTTGTAACAGAGAAGTAATTGGAACAAGGAAATAAAATAAGGAATAAAATGTAGCACTGAGGCTATAATCTCTCAGCAATCTTTCTCTATTCCTCTAACCAGAGAGAGGTGCTTCTTCCTTCTCATCACCAGACGTATTTCCATTTCAAATTCACATTCAGCTTGACAGTGAAAGAGGTACCTTCCATAAGATCTTGGTTACTCATTCAAAAGAAAGCAGTGTCCGTAGCATCAAAAGCATGTGGTACAGAGAAAAGGATGAGCATTGTGCTTTTTTGCTGCTTGTTTACTGATAAACTCTCAATTTTGCCTTCCATTCTGGAAATTACTTATTGTCCTTCACAGAGCAGATTACCAAGCAAAGCCTGGCACCACTAGGTGAAAGTCATAAGCATCATCTAATTGCATGGAATAAGAAAATGACCTTCAAAAGGCTGCACCCAAAGCAGATTTTACATTCTCTCTCCAGCAGTTTGTTTCTCACCTAAACAAACCTGATCCTCCCAGCAGTCAGGAAAATCAGTCTGCAGACACCTGCCCATCAGAAGAGCAGGAGAATTCATTTTTTGGCAAACATTATGTCAAATTGACCCTTGCATTGGCAGTAGCAGATACAAGTATCCCCAATCCTGCTTCAGTGCAGAGCTTCTAAAGCTGATATAAAAATGGAGCTTCGCGAGGGTCTGACAAACACTGAGCACTGGCATTTTCTGAGCCTTGTATAAACATTGATAGGTTGGAAAAAACCAGCTAAAATAAGAACTAGTACAATTCTGTGATTTCAAAGATGATCTTGGTGTTCTGTTAGCAATTGTTCACAATTCAGTGATTTGTCTCTTTTTTATAAATAAATGATAGGAGATATAATAAACATTTTCAAAATTTTGATATTTTACACTCAAAAACCTGAGTCAACCTCCATATGATCCCAATGTGTCACATCACCGAAAATAAAATTATGGCCAACTGCTACAGCTGTGTTTCAATAGCATCCATTTCCTCATAAGCTTTTTCATTAAATTTATGCTTTTTCCCAATCTCTTCTACTTTTTGCTGGGTAACCTTTTTTTTTTTTTTTTCTAAAGACTACTCTGCTCTGCTTTTTACCATCAGTAAGGGGCAATTGAATCATCTGCATCTCTCTGTTGAATTTCCCTATCAAGTAATTATAGGTGACATTACATGAATATAGAGTGAAAATAATTATGTGTGCTGTCAACAAACTCAATTTTGAGGTTTTTTTGGCAGAAAAGTCACTCTGGAAAAGCCAGATAACAGTTTTTATGCTTATATCTCATTGCAGTCAAATAAAACTGAACTCCACATACAAACACATCATTTTACTCTGTTTTATCAGTTCTCAAAGGCTGAGTAGGAGGTCTGCAAGTGAGTGCAAAATATTAGGCATATTGGGAAAAGAGTTCTCCTGAAAACGAGATTCCCTGGTAAGCACAAGGCACTAGATGTCCTTGCTGATTTCTAACTGACTGTGTACATATTTTTAATTCCCTGTAGGGCAATGCAAGAGTACATCCCTGAGGAGTGAAGGTGAACATCCCTTGATGGGCAGAAGGGTAGAATCATAGAAAGTTTAGGGCTCTCAATCCTATTGTCAATATCATTAAAGCAGACATTAAACAATACAGGTCCCAGTACGGACCCCTGGGGAATGCCACTTGTCACTGTTCTCATCTGGAAATCGAGCCATTGACCACCACCCTCTGGATGCGACCATCCAGCCAATTCCTTATCTACTGTACAGTCCACCCATCAAATCCATATTTCTCCAACTTGGTGAGTAGGATGTTGTGGGGGACCGTGTCAAAAGCCTTGCAGAAGTCCAGATAGATCACATCACCAGGTTGTCCTTTGTCCATAGATGTAGTCACCTTATCATAGAAAGCCACTATGGTACTCAGTAAGTGTCTGAGTCCTCTCATGAGAGCAAGCACTACAAGGACTTGTGTTTGTTTTTCTTGCCCTCTGTCCTCTTCACATCAGAGTAACTTGACCTTTTCAAGCACAAAGAGGAACATGGATCCAGAATTTCCCTGACTGTTGACTCTCAGATGCCTTCCCCTCAGATTCCTGAGATACCAGTCTTCACAGCTGAAAATCCTGCAGGAGTTGGGTAGAGTACCCATGGTGGACCTCACCCAAAAGCCATCTGCTGAACTCCTCTGATTAAAATGTATCAGACTGAGTTTCCAGGAGGCACTGGGTGGGATAATAGCTTGTGAATGGTATCAGAGCAGCAGATGTCAGATCACACTTCCCACATTCCCCCTCAGCCACTGGGAAATATGGAAGATATTTTCCTATCCTAAAAACGTCCTCCCTGGTGTTGTCTTGTGTGGGTTATGGTGCTCCAGGGGCGTTTGTGGAGCAAGTATTCCTTGACACAGAAACATCAGTAATGTCACGTTAACAGAGCACAAACACTTCCACAGCCCTCAGTGAGACAGTTCCTATGGGACCAAACAGCAACTGAGGGAGGGATTTGAGGATCACAGCCCCACCTGCACATTCCTCTCAGACAGCTAATTGGCATGCTGCATTCCTTTGCAAATTAACTTCTTCATTTTGCTTGGATGGCTTTTTGTTTTTTGTTGATTTGGGTTTTGCTTTTTTTTTACACTATATTTCTTGTACTGTATTTTTTAAATATGTATTTCTGGACCTGTTTCCAAACAGATAATGAAAAAGCAGACCAGTAGACAATGTGTACAGCAATGAAAATGTAAGGCTGCCTCCATGATCTCTGAAAATATACAATCCTTCTGTGGGCACCAGCTGTCTTCCCCAGTACTGTGATTACTATTTATTGTGACACAATGAACCAGCACCGGCCCATTCAGAACAAACATTTTAGACATAAAAATGCTGTTTCTATACTTGCACAGCATCTGCAGGAAGAAATGTTTTCCACGTTGATTATTTTGACAGCAGTAGTATGAAACAATGAGAGAGAATCAGTGTCTACCACTGACCATCTGAACAAAAGGAGGATCAACTAATTTTTGCAGGATCAAATAGCTGAACATGAAAAATTTAATTAAAATTTCTGCCATCACCACCAGGAATAATATGTGCTTGAGAAATATTCTGTCACATCATGGCAGTTTTATAGGAGTAAAATGTATTTATCAATGAAGCTATTTCTCAAATTTTATATATATGTATATATATATATATGTATATAAATAATCCTACTGCAAAATAATAAAGAATCCAGGCTCAAAAAAAACAATTCCCACACTTCCCATTCTCTTCCAGCACAATGTTAGGGACTTTCACTGAATCATAAATGCATGCAGGGAAACACACAGAGCCTCCCAGGCTGTTTCTTTGGAGGAATAGAGATGATGAATGAAGGTTATTGCTGTGCTTAATGCAATTTGTTGCCATCTGAACCTGTAAGTGAACAAAGCCTAGGCAGCAATAGCCAGAAATATTTTGATCTTTCAAATGTGAAGGTCAAAAATATAATTAATCTTTTTAGTTAAGTCCTACTTTGAATAAAGAGACTACTTATCATAGATCTAAATTAGCTTTTGGTATGTATGATAGGCAAAGTGTATAAAGCTGTGGAAAAATACTGTTTTCTAATTGCAACTTTAAGATTCAAACTGAAGGTGAGATAATATAAAGCAGAGCAAAAAGGGCTGAGAAGACACCATATTTAATGAAATAAGGGGGTATTGAAGTGAAGAGAAAAATAAGGGGTCTTACATCTGAAGCTTTACATTTGATTAATTAAACTTCATCCTGCTAATTGGATGCTTTCATGAAACGTTGTTGTGGGACACTGACAGATGGCATTGCACTCATGGCAATTAATCCTAGTAGCACTTATAAAATAAGGCATAAAAGTATCTGATTATACTTATTGCTGCAGTCATTTCTCTGAAAACCTAGGATGGAAATAGCTGTGAGCCTCAGTATGTGGAAGACAAAAATTATGAGTATTCAATCAGTTCTCAGTAGCATTTAATTGCTTGTTCCTGGGTTTTAAGTAAAGACATTTTTTGACATTTACTGATAGTGTCTATACTTTTACTAAGGATATAAATACCCACTTGAGTTTCCATCTTTTTGTTGTATCCTGTACAAGGGAAACACATGAAATTTAGAGAGTTAGTGCAAAGTCACTGAAGAAGAAGCAGGGAAAAGCTTCAATAGACACATGACAGCAAAACCACATTTCTGTGGATTCTTCTTGTTTATTTCCTCTCTATTTTAATATCATGAGTGCATGTGCAGAAGCAGGTGTCTTTTTGAACTGGCAGTGGTGTAAATGATAAAACATTTGACTGCTACTGTGAGTTTCCAGGTAATTTTATGAATTACCAAATGATGAAATATGTATTGATTTATCCTACTGAGACATTTGTTAAAACTTTACTGAACTAGTCCATGAGAAATAATTAGCTACTCACTGTTATTTAGTTCAATTAAAAGTAAACTCAAGGAAATTAAAGGTTCAGTGTTGTACATGTTGACTTACCCATTTTGTCTCATGCAGTAGTTTACAGAGGTGGAAAAGCCCAAGTGAATGTCTTCCAGCACTTGCAAGTCACATATGAAAACTAATTTGTGTCCTGACATATTAAGAAAAAACATTTTGCTAGGATTACTTTTGACATTTGCCCCCCTTATGTGTTTTTTTTTTTTAAAGGCAATCAATGGTTACTTCAGTCAAAAGTCATAAGGAATATTATGGAAATTACTCTGATCAAAAAAACTCCCACAAGGCTTGGACAAACCAAGGAAAGGCTCTGCAAATAATAATAATAATAATAATAATAATAATAATAATAATAATCCTTTCCTGTGATAATAGCAGTGTTTTATTTTTAACATAGGGCCCAAAGACCTTCAGTGTAATCAAGCTCACATCTCTCATTACCTTTTCTTTCCTAAGCACATAAGTTGTCGATAGGAAAAGAGAAAAGATAGCTTGACAAGATAATCAGGATATATAGGCTCTAACAGACAGAACTCCTGCCTCTACTCTTGGATATGTGCAAGGCTTTGGAAGTCCTTGTTTTACCATTGCATTACAGCCCTCTGCATAAAGGTCGTCTCCTGAGGGTCTGGAGGATTAGTACCTTCAGGAGGGACTGCTGATGCACAGTGCTTGAGAAGTCATTGGATGCAAACACAGCCACCACAGAGACTGCCATCAGCGAGTTACTGAGCTTGGACTATGGGGGGTTTGGGTTTGGATTTTTTTATGTCTTTGTTTTTGTTTTTGGTGGTATTTTTGTTTGGTTGGTTTTTTATTTGTTTTATATGTATACATACACACACACACACACACACACACACACACACACATATACACTGTTATAAATCTTCCGGTCTTTTCAGTGCAGCAGTCTAAAGGGAGGGTAAAAAATAATAGACAGTTCAGTATTGCCCAGGGCCCAGGATGCTCCAGAGGGAGCTGGGACTGCTCCAGGAGTGTAGGGCTGAGGTCACCTGCTCCTGGGAGGCACCCAGGAGATTGTGTTTGACAGAGAAATCTACTGGTCAGTCCTTGTCTGTGGACACAGGTTTCTGATGAGCACCTTAATGCTAAACTTGAGAAGGCAATAAGCCACCTTATGAAGGTGCTCATCTCCCTCTTCCCATTGACTCTCTGGAACAGAACTACTTTTATGGACCATTTTTTAGCTATTATTTTGTCTAACTAGGCAGTCCATAATGTTTTATTGTCTCATGACTGCTTACCAACCTCGAATATTTGGTTAAACTGCATATAGCACTCAGGATGGGCCTCATACCCCATAAAACACAACCCAGTGTCAGGAGTGGATGGGTTGTATTTTGCTAGACTGTCTAACCTCCAACAGAGAAAAAAAATCGATTAAGGTTCTGGGGCTACCCCAAGTGTTACAGAGAATCCTGATTAATGATCAGCTTACTGAAAAATAGAGTCTTCCTGAGGAGATGTCAAGCTCTGAAGAATTGTGCCAGCACTCCCTAGCTGTGCCCTCCACACCTCAGTGAGCCCAAATTGTTCGATTACTCTTGTAGTTTTTGGAAGCATAGGAGGTTTTTTCATCTTTCACAGTGGATCTGTCAAGATGTTTGGCTGTCAAAAAAAAAAATAAATAAAATAAATAAAAGCTCTTCCTATCCCTGAGTATTTATTTTTTGCAGATAAAGTTATATAAGAAATGGCCTTCCTTTCCATTTTGGGTCATAGCTGTTGGCTGTGTGTTGAGTGCAGACCCTGCTTTTGGCTATACTAGCTGGCAGAATTCCTTTGGGGTGACTATATTGGTGAGGAACAGGGGAGCTCTCATAAAATCCATTGCTTCTAGAATGTCACTTTGACAGGGTATGAAGTTTTCCTAAGACTAAGGAAAATCCTAGTGTCCTTTAGGATATTTTTAGGACTCCTTGTAGAAGTCATTGCACGGGCTAGAAACAAATCAGAGCTTTATGGGACTTTATATCAGCAGTAGTCATTCTTTATGACCATACAAGCCCTATGTCAAAAATCTTTCCATAGCCAAGATCCAAAACATAAAACAGTGTTCCTGAGATAACAGAGAGGAACTGCTGTAGTCCAGAGATTTAAAGTCATGCAACATTGCGCCGTCCTACAGGGCAGCATGGAAACAGGAAGGTTAACAAGAGATACAGCTTTGGCCTTCATCTCTCTCAGAGTAGGAGGTGCTGCCTTCTAACACAGTGAAATGAAGTGTATATACCATGAAGTGTATGTACTCCAAAATACTCAGATTGCATAGCAACTAATGAGTTTCAATATTGACCAGCTGTTTAAAAAAAAAATATTTTAAAGAAAGGGTAGCATAACTTGCCCAGTTTATTATCATATTTGTTGAAAAAATACGAATTTCAGAGTTCATTGGATTCTGGTCTCTTTTTTCTATCCTTTTAAGAAAGCTCAAACCAGTTTTTATAAAATGATCTTCCTAACCACCCAGAGGAATCAATGGCTTCTTGCATTTTCAGTGTATTTTGGAATTAAAAAAAAAATCTAAGGTCAGGACAAGAGTGAGTCTCGACTTACAGCCCATGATGGGTTTAGTGGCAGGAGCCCTGCTGATGGAATTGGCTCTCTTCCCTATCCAGTATCTCTGTCACCAGGGGACTAGGTGTTTTATGCAGAGCTCAGACAGATCATCCAAGCACCTCATACAACCCCGGAAGAGTGACAATACAGAGCCAATATATTCATGATCCTGCATTTGAAGGAGACTACTGCAATCACATGAAATTTCTCAGAGGCATCAAGACTGACATATACTTACTTCTGTGATAGCTGTAGTAAAATATACACTTTATTATGATACAAACCCTATGGTTTCCATTTTGTTCTTCAACTTTCTGAAGAAAATAATGGTTTCAATAAGCATATGGGTTAAATCACAGCTGACTTTCAGCTGCCTGACTTTCCTGTCCTGTTCCTTTTTTTGATTAGGCAGACAAAATTGTAACCAACACAGCTAGTTTGTTTCAACTCCAATATTGGCTCTGAACACGCAAGTAAAAAAAAAAAAAAAAAAAAAAGGGTGGTGGGACATAATGAGTCAGTGCTTTCTCATGCAGAATGGAAGAACCCTAAAAATGCTGTTTCATAACAGGAAACTAATTTATTTTTAAGATACAGCCCACACTTAAATTACCAAGTTCAACAAGGTTAAAAGAATGGCAAACCAGAGAAGTCCTGTACACATTTCCACCAGACCGTAGTTACAATGCAGTCCTGTGAATACAGTTAATACAACCTCTGCTCAGTAGCTACACTCTGTGGCTGCTCTGTAATACAGTGCGAGATCCATCACTTGATATCAGAAAGCAATCCTTCTATCAGCAGATCTGAGGTTTCTTTCCCTTCAGAAAGCTACATTTGATTATCCTGACAGACAACATGCTCATCTTTTTAAAGAAGCAATATAATTAGTTTCCTCCCACCCCACTGCTACTTGTTTCACTTTTCTGTGGGTTGATCTGAGAAAGAAGAGCAGTGGAAATGTTGGCTCCATGCTTCCACAGTGGCAGGAGAGGCAAAACTGCTGCCTTGATTTAGTGGGTCAGGAGGGTCCCTGTGGAGGCAGGAACCCCAGGCACGTATCCCTGTTGCTAGGGAACTGTATCGATCCTTTCCAGCATCTTCACTGACACCCTCTGCTTCACTGTGATTGAACACCATCCTTTACAGAAGTAGAAGTGTTAGAAGCTTTGGCTTGGCTTTAATATTTATGAAGTAAATGTTTTATCCATTGAAGCTTTAAATGTCTAATGCTGTTTTCTTTTTTTCCAGAGCAGTGGCTTACCTTTGGGAATGTCTCAATCACTCTAGCAGGGCAGATTATTTCACGTTGGAGCCAGATAGCTTATTTTCTCTGATCTAAATGCAACTGTAGGAGGTTTAACACGCACACAAAAGTAATTAAAGCATATTTTTCCTCACTGACTTTAATTTTCTTATTTCAAGATCATTTACTCTTAAAATATCTCATGCTACCGGTTTAGCTGAAAATCATCAAAATCATATTGAAAGGTAGATCAGGGTATTTTGAAAAATGTTATATAGTTAAAAAAATAAGGCATAAAAATGTAGTGTGTACATCCAGAGCATGGTGTTAGCAGAAAGCATTAGCATAGCCCAGTGGGATGCTCTGGGAAACGCCCACCATTCATGCCGAGGGAATGAGGATTGCAGGCTATACATCTTTAGCCTGCTAGTTTGGAGTTTTGGCTCTGTGCAGCTACAATAGTAGGTCTTGAACATCAAGCTTTTTAAGGAGGTTTCACAGTGGGTGTCCTCAGCCAGTGGTTCAGCCCCACCGCTCTGGGCAGCACCTGCACTGCCTTGCAGCTTTGCTCCTACAGGTCTGGCCCATGTGCAGCCTGCAAATACCATTCCTTGGGGTGTCAGTTCTCTCCAGGGAAAGCCTGGGCCACGCAGGTACCTCAGCTGTTGCAGGCAGTGAGCAAACATCCTGTGTCAAACGATATAATTGAAGGAGATAGAGCACCTGAGTCCTCTCCCAGTAGATTCTCAGGGAATGTGTATTTCTAGAAAGGTGATGACAAAAAACTTTACAGATTAGAAGGGTTATCAGATTATATGAAACCAAAATGAGGCAATATTAATCCTTCCCATAACACCTCTCCTACTGTAGCATGCAGAAGCTGAAGAGTTGATAGTTTTTCAGTTTAAATGTGGAAAATTCCCATTTGAATTTTAGAAGTTGTTATTAGAAATGAATAAAACTTATATACTTAAATAAACTCCTGTTGATTTTACTTCTATATAAAAATCAATTGCTTAAAATGTATGTGAGATCATTAAGCTCTAGGGATCCTTTCTATACATGCTCAAAACTGGCAGGAAGTGTCTATCAGCAGCTTGAAATGGAAATAATCACTTTAATCAGACACCAAATTCCTGATGACCTGCATAACAGGTCCCCCAGTGACCCAAGGGAAGTAAATGTAGCATAAGAAGAAATCACCTCCTGTGAGCAGGAATGAATTTATCAGAAGAGACATGGGGACAGTAGCTCCCTATTAGCTCTAGTCACATCATAGGAAATGCTGCTTGGTGCTGTTTTGCTGTCCTCCTAATTACTGGGAAGGCCACATCTGGCCCTGCATCCAGTCCTGTCTGTTGGAAAGCTCAACAGCAATTCCCTGCTGAAGTCCCTGGGCAGCAGTGCAGACTGTCAGGTTTGCCAGCAGCTCACATGGCTCTGGCACATGAACAACTGGTTTGGCATTGATGTGGTGTGGGTGTGCATATTTGGGTCTGGTTTATAAACAAAATTCTGTCACTATCATAAAACATGCTGTGTATCCTACAGACAACTAATTTCCTCTGAAATACAAAAACTAATAAACATGAGGGTCAATTAATTTAAAAATGAAAATCAAACTGTTCAAACTCATGCTTTGTAAAAGATGTCAGCATGTTCTAGAGGATCTGCCCTCAGCTTTTCTACTGCCTTTCTTCTTCACCTAAACCAAATTCTTATTCTTCCCCATTTCAAAGCTTATCTCCCATTCACTCAGTACTACTGCATTAGAGACCATGAATTAGGACAATAGCTGTTAACACAGTACTGAAGTTCTTTCTTCTTCTGCCCTTATAAATAACAAGAATATATAATCTTCTACAGCATACAGCATAAAGGTCTTCAAAGAAACTCTTCTATCTGAAATGCTGCTAACACTCAAACTAGCATTCTTGCCTAAGACAGCACTGACATGATAATAGCATAATACCTCAGGCCATTAAGTCTATTGAAAGTAAATCGTTACCATCAGACACAATAAAACCCAGTCAGATGCATTAACAGTCTTACATTTCTCCTTGATAATGCTACTAAAACACCGATTGCCTCCGTTTAGCCTCAAATGTTTGTTATCCCTTTCTTCTTTAAACGTTTTGGACCAATGTCCTGCCTGAGTCTGCTCAAAAAACCCTTAGGGATAAGGGCAGCAGTACAGCTTTTGGGTCCTGGTCTAAAGTCTGGTGAACAAAAGCTGGGACTCTGCTATTGGCTGCAGTGTCTTCAGTTCTCCAAGTGCTGCCTCGTGTAATTAATAATAGAGATATTAAAAATTCTACTTATGCTAAAAGCTGTTGATTTATGTATAAATGCTATATATATAGGAATGTATATACATGTGTGCATGCATTATACACGCACACACTTCTGTTTTACTTGTTATCCCATTAATAACATGAATCCCCATGAATACCCTCTGGCAGCTCTGTTATTTTTTATTTATTTTTTTTTATTTCTCCACTGACTTATTTAGACAAATGTTATAAAAAAATGTTATTACAAGTATCTGAGAAACTTGTATGAGGTTGCAAGACTTCTCATGGGACATGTCTCTTTTATGACTGAGAATTTTGCTTTTTTTAACTGGAGGTGGGTATAAGTGAAGAAAGACACTGCATTTTCTACAAGTGGCTGTAAGCTTCTTAGCATTTTTTAATATCTATTTTCTGAGCAGAACATGCAAGTTATCCAATGCATATCTCAGTAGTTTCATTTACTTGTAGAAAATTTAAAAGCCATAACAAAAAAATGACTTTAGAATTTACTAGATTTTCATCTAAGGCTCTGGACCAAGGAACAGCATGACTCTCATTTGTCAATTTAGGCACCACTGCAGGTAGGAGAGAAGCAACTCCAAACAAGATCACTTTGAGTAGCAGTGAACTCTGTCCCCAGACACAATCACTTAAGCAAATTGATTCGAATTAGTATAGTCTGTGGACATTTACTGCCTTGTAAATGTGACAAGACCCACAACTTCTTGTGGAGGTTGATAAATCCATCTCAGCAAACAAGGGTAGGTCACAGATCTCTGGCTGCTACACAAACTTCAGTCCTAGATACTTGCCATCTTGCTGGAATCACATGCTGTAGGTGTGCATGTAATAAAATACAGTTTCCTACCTCCATTTACTGTCCCTGTAAATTGATTCATTCTTGATCAAAGCAATGAACTGACCTGTTCTCTACAATCATGTCTACTATATTTTTATTCAAAGCTGCATGTTTCACTGTTAGTGTCCAATGCACTGTGGAATGGTGATGCTCACTGCTTAGCATTCAGCTCTGCAGCCTCTTGGAGTAGAAATGTGAAGGTATCTGACTGCCTGTCAAAAATGCTGGCCTGGAAGAACTGCATCTGCCTGGAACCATATGCTAAATAAGAACAAAAGGTTCTGCAGGGGGTTTACAGGCTCTGAGCAACATGTTCACTCATGGTCATTACATCTGACAGCTGGTAGCCCTTGAGTAATTCCTGTAATATTTAACAAAACTTCAACTTTTTCCTCCCAATGAGTTGATCTGTTAAATCTTACTCAGGAAGACCATAGAATCATACAATGTTAGGGGTTAGAAAGAACTTCTGGAGATCATCAAGTCAAACACCCCTGCCACACAGGAACAGATCCAAGTGAGTCTGGAAAGTCTCCAGAGTAGGAGACTCCACAACATCTCTGGGCAGCCTGTGCCAGGCTCTGTTACTCTCACAGTGAGGAAGTTTTTCCTCCTGTTGAGGTGGCACTTCCAGTGTGTCACCTGCTATCATCACCGCTTGTCCTGTCACAGGGCACCACTGACCAGAGACTGGCCCCTTCTGCTTGACACCCATCCTGCAGATATTTGTAAACATTCATAAGATCCCTCTCTGGCTTATCTTCTCCAAGCTAAACAGTCCCAGGGCTCTCAGCCTTTCCTCATCAGAGAGATGTTTCAGTACTTTAATGGCCCTTGTAGCCTCCATTGGTGAGTTATTGCAGATATTAACATTAAAAAATCCTGCTGTTGACATTTACATCTGATTTACCTAATATGGAGTTCATTTCTGTGCAACATTTAATCTAAATCATTTCCTTATTAATGCTCACCCAATACCAAATAACTCCCCAGCACTTCCCTTAGACATCTCTATGAATATTGAGCAAATTTATTATACTTGTTCCCATTGTAATGAAGCTCCAGTGGATTCATAATGATCATATACTTAGGATAAGCAGTGAGCATTGAGAAGACTCTTCTTTCTGCTTGTGTGAGCACATTAAAATACCAGAGGTACACTAGAGACCTCCTCAAAACTGGACAGATAGTAGGTCTGGAGGAAAATAGACCTACTTTTTCTAGTTGTAGAGAGGCACACTTATGAACACGTGCAAAAATGCTCACTTGAATTCATCTTGCTCCAGAAGATTGCACCAGGACTGGTGAGGTGCACCAACTCAGCCAGCATTCAGCTGGGGAGAAGGCAGCCTGCTGACTACTTAACATGCTGGACTATGTCCTTCACCAGGGAGCTAGAAAACTTTAAGAATCCTTTCCTCATTACTTTTTCATTTAAAAACATTTGTCAATGGAAAAAAAAAAAAGTAATTAAGTGTTCTAACAATTCCAGTTTTATGAAACAAAGCCATCAATACCTCATCAAGGGAAGAGGTGTGTTGTGACAAAAGGTGTAACACCTAGACACTGACAGCAGTCCTTAAAAAATGTTACTCTTGAGAGAAGTTCATGGGAACGGATCACTAGAGATTGATTCAACCATTATGAGCAGAGTGCCTTCATTGTGATTAACACAGGAGAAAATATGCATCCCTAACTTTGTAAGAAAACTGTATTACAGCACCTTTCTCTAAGCACACAGCATAGCTATTAGAAGCTCTCATTAGAAAGCTGTACATGCCACCTACACAGAAAGGAAAGACAGATGGGAACACGTGTTTTTTTACCATGGCATTTTCTAACTTGGGTGTTCAGCTGAATGCACTGCATTCCAAGGATAATACTTTTGGGGAATTTAATTTATTCAGTATTTTATAATAGCAAATCTCAATGTCACAGTCAGAAGCTGAAAGTGCTTCTATAATGTGACACCTGATATGTCACAGGTGAGAATCCCTGTACTAAGGACTCACCCTGGGTCATTTAAAATGCTGGTCACAGTGAATACTGATGTAGAGTAGATGGTAGTCATGGAAACCAGTCAGAGCTTAACTTCATAATATTTTTTTCAACGAAACTAGATTTTAAAGGGTGCTTTTTCTCCTACTCAGGGGGTATTATGTGCTATAGTGTCGAGCAAACTATCCATTTGAGGTTTATAAAACCAATTCAATCTTAAAATCCCTTGCAAATGTTGCACAGCATTCATTTCTGAACACTGAAGACCAGGTGCGTTATTAAAACATGCTAAAGGCTCCAAAGCTTCCCTGGAGAATGCAGCAAATGTGAGGAGCAGAATCAGAGCACAGCATGGGCTGCATCAAGAGGAGGCATGTATGCTGCTGCCAGCTTCTCATTTCCAACCACTCCTGGAGAACCCAAACCATTGCATAGGACATGCGAAGCAGCAGGGAGGAAAGGCAGCCAGGCAGCTGGGAGATGCGTGCAGGGCAGGAGATAAGGGGTGGAGTCTGGGTTTTGTAAAGGCTAGACACAAAGTGAGACTTGGGAGTCTGGAAATAGGGTAGACAGATGCTCTTGGTAAATAAGGGCTTTGCTGTGAAACCTGCAGTGTGGAAAGTGACATTTTCTAGAAGGAAATAGTAATTTAGAAGACACCTTTCATAGGAATAAAAACTACCTTAAAAAGCTTTTTGACAGAACATTAAGATCAGGTACTGAAAATAAAAAATAAGATCTGCCCAGGTAGAGGATAGCTGGCTGGCTGGCAGGGGTACCTGAGGAGGTGGATTGTCCCACCTGAGTTCTGTGTTGACAATGGCTTGGCAGTTCCCTTAGCTGCAAAAAGTGGTCAGCACATGATCGGGTTAAATACAGGCCTGCCAATATGGTAGCAGAGAGAAGGAGAGAAGGTGGGAGAAAAGCCTCCCCTTCTTTTAGCAAGGAGTCTGCTGCTGCCTCTACCGTGGTCTGGGCAGCACACCTCCACTTTGGCTACTCTGGTGAGAAGCTCTGAGCCAGCTCTGTAGGTAGCAGAAAAAGCAAAGGAAAGCATCAGATCACAGAAGGAGAAAATCAGATGAAGAACAAAAGCAGAACATAAGACATTTTCCACTGCTCTTAAAGGACAGGAAACATTTTAGTGCATTATAAAATCCACTTCACTGTGATGTGACCTAATGAATGGTGCCCTATTGGCAGTTCATGTAAATCCTACTGAGTTTTTCAAAGTTAAAATGACAGACGAGTCATCCCAGTCATCTCCCCATTGCTGGACACTACACTGAACAGCAACAGACAAATCTTGTCAAGGACTTGACATGCAGATGTGCAATTTGGCTGTGGGAGACACAGCTTTTATCAAGAAGAGCTGAAACCAGATTTTGAGGATAGCAGCAGGAAGACAATATACAGAAAAAAAAAAAAAAAAAAAGATATATTCTTTCAATCCTTAAGATTTCTGTACATTCAAGTTTGCTGATATTGACTTCAGTACAATTCCTCAGTCCCATTAATTGTGCTCTGCTAAGAGTGTCTGACCTCTGCAACCAGTGCTTCACCTTACTGGATTTGTGTGGGCAAGTTAACTGTGTCTAAGTGAGGGTCCAAATTCACCCTGGTCTCATTCTTCATTACTTTCCATTCCAGAAAAAAACCCCAACCTGCAATGAATGCTAGATACCTGCCATGCTAGTTAGAAAATAACACCACTAAATAAAATTATCTCTGCCTTGTACTGTTTCAATTCACTCCCAAATTTAGACAAGGGAAAAGCAACATCCTGCAAATCTGGGAGAATCTGCCATTGAAACCAGATCAACCTCCAAATTTCCTAGCACAGTAAACAGCAGCTAACTGCAAAAAGATAATAGTTTACTATGCAGGATTCCTAATAAATAGGATATAAAGCTGACTACTACAAAAGTATTTCCTAGGAAATTAAGAAACTTTTTCCTGTATGCTTGGCAGTTGCACAATATTTACATGACAAGGTATCTGTCTGATCTCAAATTAAATAAGCAGATTTGTGACATTATAACTGTTCTTTCAAAACTTCTAGTGCATGGAGAAGACAGGGAAAGTAACAGCAACAAATTTTGTGAGATCTTCCATCTAGACCATGAAAATGAAAATGTAATAGTTGTCATCGGGACACCTGAGACATTCCTGTAGAGGAGTGGGAAAGCAGAAGCTTTCAAAAAAAACCCCTTACCATTGATTTGCTATGAAAATATAACTCATGATAACTAAAAGCACAGATTGGTAACTTATGGCTCCAAGAGCATGTCCTCTGATGTAGAATATCAAATACAAAGTGCAGCAAAGACATTAAGACCACCACCATCAGGAAACAGAAAGGCACTTGGATATCAGTGCTTAAAATGTACTGGCACATTACAAAATGATAAATGAGTTATTTTCTGAAACTTTATTTCATGGAGTTGTTTGGATTGTCTTCAGAAGTGCATAAAATAATGCAGTAAGACAGAAGCTTTCTGATGATGAAAAGAAGACAGAACTGCACTTCTGAAAGAGCTCTTTTGGTCCCCTCTGGGCCAATATACTGGAATCAGGTTCATGAGGCCTCTGAATCCAGCACAAGAAGAAACATCTCAGTGTGTCACTGTGATCACTCTTCCCATGTGCCTGATTTCACCTGTCCCCATGAATACGAAGTCTGTCCATGGTTCACTGAAAGTGTCTTAAGGGATGGTCTCACCTTCAGACCTTTCCTGTGCTCTTGTTTATTCCAATGAGGTTGCTCCTGCTGCATGCAGGATGCACTTGAAATAGAGCTGTAGGTTTACTCCAGAACTGTACAGGTTTGATTTTTTTGCTAGATGCAAAGCAGTAACTGCAATCCAATCATACTATGTCTGGAGCATTCCGCACAATCTCATCAGGACACTGTACATTTCATGGCATGTCTCCATCTCTCTTTGGTGGAAAATGGCATTTGTTTTTGTGGTTGCTGTGGTCTGATTTGTTGAGGTATGAAATGTGCTGCAGGTTTTACACCATTCTGAGTGCACACAACCAGAATTTTCAAACTTTCTTAAGCAAGAAGATCCATATAGACATGCATATATGTCCCCTATGCCATACTGGTCACAGCTGCACCGCCACTCATTGCAGAATGGATTATTTGACTTACTTTTATTGTTACAATCCAAGTGGGGATAAATAGGCTTTACTCCCAGCTGGCAGGTACCTCCAAATAAAAAACAGGCTTTATGTATAATTCTCACATTAAACTTGTTACATGTAGAATTAATGTACACAAATAAACTGGGGATCAGAAGGGGGATGATAGTTGTACTATTTTGTACTGGATACCAATGGCAGAAGCAGTTAAATACAGTCAGTAAGAGGAACATTTTCTAGAATAAATAAAAGAATTATTCAGATTTTCACTGAGCATACTATCTCTGAACCTGAAAAAAATGTGAACCTCTCTAAACATTTTCTTTCTCACTGTCAGCAATCCTTGGGGAACTGGAAAACCTCAGCAACTATGCATAAAGGAGAGGAGAGAGAAGACTTCTTATCTAAGACTCTACTCCCATATCAAGTTAGACTGGAAAAGTCATCCTTTTCCCATCCACATGTGCTTCAGTCTAGAGAATTCCATGTCCAGTTTCCATGTGCACCTAACCTGCTGTCCAGTGCAAGGTTGTTACCATCATGAAAGCTACAGATCACATTGTTCTTTTCTGTTTTACTCATGGCAGATATTACTTTTGTGACATCACTGACTATTTGTCTTGGCTGAAGATGGCTTCATTTTCAGGCTACTACTTAACATATCCAATTCCACTCAGATAATCACTGCATATAGGACTCCGAATTTTCAGATGCAGAAAAAAAGAAATAAAAATTTATATTTTGTACAATGCTATTATTCTGTATTTGCTACCAGTCTTGATCTATAGGACAAAAGTTTAAACTTGTCTTTGTTTCATATAAATTCTATGACCTATGAGTATGTCTTCCATAATACATATATTTGGTTTTTAATGCAGTACTAGCAATAGCCTATTCCTCTTATAATTGTAAACAAATTCTGTTTAAACTGTGAACAAATTTTAATCAAAGGAATCAAAACAGAAAAATTAGGACACATTAGCATCCTAATTCATGTACCTAAGACTGGTCATAGATTTTTTTTTCTCTTTTAGTGCTTTCCCAGCCCAGATTATAGGCTTGAAGCATCTGCTCCCTGCTTAGACAAGAATTTTACCTTAGACAGCCACAGAAATGGATTTATTTATTATCCATGTGGTTTGATGTAATCCTTGCACAATGGCTTATTAAATATCTTCTTAAGAAGCTCTGGCATAGTTGCTTTTCTGCATTTCTCAATTCTCCTGATGAACAGTAGATGCAAAATACTTGTTCATGTGAAGATGACTTTACTTTTTGGACTTCTTCTGCCTTTGGATGTGGTAGGCAGTTGAGTGTCTCAGAGACAAGTTCTGCTCTCTGAAATGTTTGGGAGATAGAAGCATGTATTTGCTCTTGTAACTCTAGGCCACAACCCTCCCTGCCACACAGATGAAGGAGAGCAGCCCCCTGGGAGGGTTTTCTCCCCAAATGTGGCAGTAAGCCACATACCTCCTCCTTTCAACAACTGCTGCACTTCATCCCACAGAGGCAGAGGCAGCAGCAGCCAGGCCCCAGCAGCTTTAGCGAGTGAGTTGTGCTGGTTGTGTGGGAGAAGAGGGCCCTCTGCACTCTGCGATGCTGAACACACATGGTCTCCACTGTCTTTCCTTCCAAAGCATGTCTTGCAGTTTCTGTTGTACTGTGCTGTCAGGGGCCTGTTGGCAATGTCAGAGCTCTTATTTCAGTTTCCGTGGACTTAGGCAAGTGACATCCCATTTATTATGCTTGATTCAAATTTTCAAACATTTATTTGAAAAATGAAGAATGGAAATGTGCCTTTTTTTAATGAAAAAAGCGATTGCTTCTTTAATCATTAACGATAGGCTTATGTGTTTTAGAGGGAATACACTACTACAGTCTAATACTGTTATAAATATTCAGTATCTAGAAATACATACTCTTCAATTTCCTTTTACTTACCCATTTACAAGAATTTGTAATCATCTCTGGAACCTTCTCATAAGAATACGACCTGGACCCTTTCCAGGTACGTCGATAATTGAGTCTGTGCAAAGTCCATTGCAGATGTCTTGTTTAGGGTGGCAGAGGCAGAAATAAGAATAGTAAGGTGCAGTTATGATAAGAGTACAACATCCTGATTGAAGATAAAGCATGAAGAAAGTTGACAACTAATTGCCATCACTGAGGGAGCTTTACAGTCACAGTCTGTTAACTCTCATACATCCGTCATTACTCACTGAAGAGTGGCTAACAAAGTTTAAGGCAGACAAAACGGAGGATGTATAAAGCAGCAGCACACAGAAGACACCAAAACCTATGTCTCTGTACTAATTTTTTTACTTGTATACTTGCTACAGAAGTGGCAGGAGAACAGCTTCATAGTCCAGCAGGAATGCCTGACTTGAGGTTGGTTCTAGCTCTGGTCTAGAAGGTTGGACTTGATGATCCTGGAGGTCCTTTTTAACCATGGTGATTCTATGATTCTGATTAGGTGCTGGCATTACTATCAGTCATACTTCTAGGTGCATACTACCCCATTCTGTCCATGTTTTTATCAACTCCTGTGTAACTACAATCCATTCATTCCATTTGCTCCAGAACCGTCTTGAAAACTTCATATGACTTCTGTCAGCAACAGTGAAGGTACACCAAATAACAGCTTCTCCATGAGAAAAATGTGACTCAACACCTGAGGAAGAATCAGAACCATCCTATCCCCAAAAAAACATAATAACCCTCTTAATTAGAGTACTCAACCAAAAAAAATGGTGAGGCTAGAAAATTTCATCCCTCAGTTTCAAGAAGGAAAAGATAAATTGCTGCACAATGAGAGCAGCATAGAGTTATATGTATAGCTGTGATCCATGAAACACAGAGGCACTTCTCTCAGTTGTAAGAAGTGGGCCAGGCAAATGCAGGACATGAGAGAAGCTTGGACATTAGGACAGTGTGGTTCCACAGTTTGGCTGCCTGGCACTGGCAAGCATGTAACTATCCACTCAAAACTTACCGTGAGCTGAAGAAAACATCCAAAAGTGAAAAGGAATCCACTGTGTTGAACACAGAGTTAAAGCCAGACTCTTAGAGAACTGACAGCTTAAAATATGAGGCAGAATAAAGGCAGAGTAAAGAACGAATCCATTATTAATAGCTGCCTTTAACATTTGCAAATTGAGATACAGCATGAAATGGCTAAGAGGGAATGGACAGAACAAAAATAATATTGAAATCACTAGATAGTCTGAATGTTTGCAGTATGGGGGATCAGCAAGTATTTGCACAGCTCTTTGGAGGAAGTTTTTTACATTAATGAAATATAAATTCTTCAAAATGCTTGCATTTTAATACCACAGTTCCAAACACTTCCTTGACCCGCCCTCCCCTTTCATTTCTGTATTTCTGCTCTTTACTCTTTGGACATAAGCTGCCAAGTGTATATCAAAATGTTTAGGTCCATTACAAATGCCTTCTTTTGAAAATGGTTATGAGTCTTTTCAACTCCTGGTTTCATTTCAGAGATTGGAAATTAACTTCTAAATCTCTCCTGGAGGTTCCTAGTGACAACAGTAGGCTCTTACAAATAATTGACTCACTTTACCCTGACAAGCACTACATTTCTGAGAACAGTTTATCCAGAAGGTTGAGAAGCTTTTTACCTTGATGCAACATATGCTTTACCAGATGTTCCACTGGGAAGACAACCATACTAATGACAACAAATTGCTATATGAGTGAACCTTTACTGAATTGGGATGGATTTTAGTTTAACCTTGGGATGGATTGATTGTACCACTCTCTGTAGCAGTGGGTATCTGAATTCCTTTTTCCTGATTGTGGTTGCAAGTGAGCTGTACAAGAAATTGTCTACCCTTTGCCCCTTCAGTTGTCAAGAACAGAACATGTTTTAGTGAAGCATTTATAAAGGTAAAAATGCACACAATTATGTCTTTGTGGAGGAGAAAACATGCCATAATTGCAAATGTTTTTTTAACCATCCTATTAGCTTCAGTTCATGTTAATTAGATCCACAATAAAATTTTCACTGTGGTAATGAACTGTAGCAGAGAAAGCTCGTAAAACCTGCAGAGTTGTTTCCATTTGCTCAGTGCCACTGGACTGTGCTGCAAATGAGACCTAAGTTTTTACTGAGTCTTCCACACACTCACTGCAAGTACAGAGGTGCTGGGGTGGCTCAAAGGACAACAAAGCTAGTGGGGGATAAGGGAACTGGACTTGTTTAGCTGGGAGAAAGGAGGCTGAGACCTTATCACTCTTGACAACTACCTGAAAGGAGGTTGCAGCAAGGTGGGGGTTGGTTCCTTCTCCCATATAGGACAAGGGAAAATGGCCTCATGTTG
Organism: Corythornis vintsioides; assembly: GCA_025447755.1. Classification (NCBI taxonomy): domain Eukaryota; kingdom Metazoa; phylum Chordata; class Aves; order Coraciiformes; family Alcedinidae; genus Corythornis; species Corythornis vintsioides. The sequence goes on along the minus strand of JAOEGS010000461.1, from coordinate 86,953 downwards.
CACCAAGAGAGGTGTAGGTTGGATATTAGGAAAAATTTGGGACTAGTTGTCTTTTTTTATGAAGTGTCTTGCTTTTCATCATATATTATTGCTCAGTAATTTGTCATTACAAGATCCATCTCCAACTATAATTTATCAGTGCTATTTTTTTTTTCAGCAATTTATCAATTTTTAAAATTTTATTGTTAAAATCATTGATAAGTAATTTGTATTTTGATGCCACTGTGACACTATTCCAGTAAAAAATAATTAAACAGCAAAACATTTATACTACACTATTATGAAGGGATGGAGGAGCTGTTATGGAGCATGACTGCTACAAAACAAAAATCCTGAACAGGTCTCCTTTATAATTTGTGGTAGAAATGGAGACAATGGTGTGGGGTTTCTTCCCCATCTTTTTTTTACAGTCCATATCCAGAATCTCCCAATAAAACAGCTGAAGAGGAGACCGGACTCTGTTGATGCAAGATAATTTATATTCAGACACATCAGAATTTTCCAAGTCACAGGATTAGAAAGTTTTCTAGTAGGATGACCTGTACAAAAGGGGAGCTATGTATTAGCTGGGTATTTTGACTGCTATTGACTTTTCTTCTTTAAATTTGGTATTGATTGCCCTGGCCATTGATTACTGAAGAGTCTATTTTTCACTTCCAGGAGAATTATTTTCATTGTTTTGCTGCCCTTTATTCCTAAGCAAAATCCATACAGATGCCACGCTTCAGGAATATGGAGGCATAAGTGACCTTTTCATTATTTATGACCTGAATGTCTAGCAGCTGAATACTTAAGGCAGGAATTGGGATTAAATTGCTCTGAAGAAGAACCGGGTTCTCCAAATTGTATCCCTTGCCAAAGCATGACATCCAAAGACAACGTACTGATCTGCACAGATATTGCTTTGTTGTACTGGGATCTTATGAATGTTTAAAATATTTGCATGGTGGGTATCAAGCAGAAGGGGCCAGTCGCTTGTCAGTGTTGCCCTTTTATAGGACAAGGGGCAATGGTAGCAGGTGAAACACAGGGAGTGTCACAGCAACATGAGGAAAATCTTGTTCCTTGTGAGAGTGTCAGAGCCTGGAAACAGGCTGCCCAGAGAGGTTGTGGAGTCTCCTTCTCTGGAGACTTTCCCGACCCACCAGGATCTGTTCCTGTGTGGCCTGCCCTGGCTGATCCTGCTCTGGCAGGGTGGTTGGACTCAATGATTTCCAGAGGTCCCTTCCAACCCTTATGATTCTACTAAGAATAACTTGAAGATTACACATCTAAAATTAATCCGTCTTTTGCTTTGTTCACCAGCCAGCAGTGCTGGTAGCCTACCTTGGTCTTCCCCAGGGGTACACAACTGCTTCTCCACTCTGCAGAATAAACAGACCCAGCCCTGGTCCTGCAGAGACACAGCTCTGTAGCTCCCCAGCATGGAGATGGACATCCTCACCACGATCAAGGACTTTTTTTCTCCTATGTAAAAATCCTTGTTTGAAATCATTACAAAAGCCAGAAAACAAGTATTAACTGGTGTTTGAGTATTATTTCTAGCTCTGAGATTATCTTCTTATTTTGCTACAGCAAAAATAAATGTCCAGTTAAACCTGCAACAAACTCATAATGCAGAGACACAAAGGCTAGTCTGATAAAAATGACGATTGTGGAGGGAGGAAAAGTCCTTTATATTTTGTTGGGGTTTTAAAATTACCCTGCAAGTACCTTAAATCATGCAAATTTGCTGTTTATTTTCCAGATGAAGTAAAAGCAAATATAACGTTGTTAATGTCTTCACCATTTCAGAGATTTACTTGAAACATGATAAAAAAGACCCAACTGTTTTTAAATATGATTTCTCCAAAGTCAGTAATAGGTCTTAATGGCTCAGAAAGAATATCATAATACAACATCATCAAACCTAATCTACATAAGGAGAAAAGTAATATCAAATGGCCTCTCTTATAGAAATTAATTGTAATTAATTACCTAATTTGTTGAAGCATTTGTAATATATATTTAATGGCACTGCTGTCTGGCATAGCCTTCCAGCTTTCTGAAGAAACATGATCTAAGCATAGCCTCGAGCTGGTATTATCACATAACTCACCATGCCATGTCAAAAAACCCAGATGAAACAAGCAGCTAATGTTTTGGTTTCCAGGGCCCCAGGAATGCCTGTTCCCTCCCTAACATTTATCTCTGGCAGCCCCATCTCCTTTACCTTTATAACTGGAACACGTAGTAAATAAGTATTCAGCACTGGCCAAATTGTAGGTAGCATCAGGCAAACAATAGCCCATTACTATATATCACCCTCCTATTACTAAAGATCTTGCCATATGTCTAATGGTGTGATATAAACAGTCCATTAGGTTTTCTAATGGCGGTGTTAAATAAAGGGTGAAGGAACAGCACTAAAGCAGTTAGCAGCCCCTGGGCAGCTTTGCATCTTCCCATGTCACTCCTTTTAATGAGACTATGCTATTGCTCTGGTCGATAGAAACTGTCATTTGAGAGTCTCCAGTTCTCCTGTCCTTTTCTGTTGAGCTGACAAGGCAGGTGTACCTAAATCTCTGCTTTTCATCTATTTTGTTCAACAGTGTACATTTCTTGCCTTTTATTCTCCACTTACATCACTGCCTCCTTTTGCCATCTGCAATGGTGCATCTCTCCTAACCAGGAGAAGAATGTTTGGTGCAGACTCTTTCTGGAAATTAATGTAGCCCCTGAATCTCTCAGCATCTTCGAGAGGCAACATTAGTCATCCAAATGATCCCTGCATCAGTGTTTTCTGGAGAGGCATCATAAGACTTTATTCAATAATGGTATAATTTTTTTTCCAATTAGAAGAATGTCCATTCTTTTTCTTTAATTGCATTAAAAATAGCAGAAGCTTTCAAACTCAGAATAACAACAACAAAAATATCATTATGAATTGGAAATCTGTGTTCAAAAGACAATGTATCATAAAAGTTATATTTGAAGTATTCATTTAGCGTAAAAATGCTTACAGAAATCCCAAACTAAATTTAATCTAGAAACTCTATGGTGTATATGGTATGTGTTATACAGAGGATTAGCAGTGAAACACTAGAGAACACCACCAAGTAAAGCCCTGTGTCACAGGCTGAAACTGTATTAACTACTAAGCTATAATATAAACATAAAAATGTAAAGCTGATACAATCAGTTGTGCACCCTGAGGCAGTGCATTAACACTGAAGAGAATGACAAAACTGATTTTAAACCTCTGAATCTCACAGATGGAATTTTGTTTAGTTTTGGCTATAATGAACAGTATAGCTATTGGATGGGCTCTGCTTAGGGACCTTCCTATGCCAGAAGACAGCAACTAAACAACCATTCCAGCTCTGTGGTTTTGATATATCTGAAAGAACCTCTTAAATCACTGTAAAAACTCAACTTTCCTGTCATGCACTAACAAACTCCAGCATGGCAGTGTGTGTTTTTCATATCTAAAACTTTCTTTGGGTGCCTTGATCCCACTGCCCATGTCACTAATAAAGATGTTAAATGGCACCAGTCCCAGTACTGATCCCTGGGAAATACCACCTGCCACTGGTCTCCTCTTGGCCATTGAGGCACTGACCACAGCTCTTTGAGTGTGACCATCCAGTCAATTCCTTAGCCTTCCATAATTCTGAGTGGTCCATCAGTCAAATACATGTCTCTCCAATGTAGAGACCAGGATGTCATGTGGGATTGTGTCAAAAGCTATGCACAAGTCCAGTCAGATATCATCAGTTGCTCTTCCCTTATCCACCAATACTATAACTCCATTGTAAAAGTCCAACAAATTTGTCAGGCACAATTTGCCCTTGATAAAGAAGACATGTTGCTTGCCACCAATCACCTTCTCATTTTCCATGTGCTGTTGCTCTTCAGATTGATCCTCGCTGTATTACTGATATCCATGTGAAACAGCAGCAGCAGATAATATGATGCATATTATGAATAATTTTTAGTGTTCTAATTACACAGCTATGATATCTAACTTATGAGAAATGACAACTTGTTCACTGATGTTTTACAATCTTGCATGACTGTGTATTGTTTTCTTTCGAACACTGTGAGTGACACCAAGCAAAACCTCACTGGATGACAGAATTTTGCCATGAGCTAGTTTTTGTCTTCTGATGATACTCAGTTCCATTTAAATAGTTGTATTTTCATTATATTTCTAGAAATGCTTATTGGTCATTACTTGTTAAAGTTCCATTGAAAATTCTGTGGATAACCATCAGGGAAAAGAAAAGACGGAGTAGGAGTTAGATGTGCAATCACAGAGTAATAATCAAAAGACAGTTACTAGGAGTTGATGTGGAAAAGTTGAGAGTTTGAGGGGGGCAGGTGTAAAGGTTTAATGCTGCACAGGAGATGGAAGACCATATTAGAAAAGATTTGTGTGCAGAAGGTCACCAAAGAAATGTGTTTGCACAACACCATGGAGGAAACTTGTGAAGAATCGAGTGACACATAAACACTGATGCCTGAACACAAACAAAAGGCAAATGCCCAATCAATATTTATTTACAGAGACACTGGCTGAAGAGATTGTTACCCTCAGTGTTACACTAAGTGTAATAGGACTCTTGAAATGTTTTGTTATTGTCCTGATCAAACCAGGTAAATTCTGGAAAGCATCAGAACTTCAACATGTGTGTCTGCAATGAGGTCAGTTCCCAAGCCCAGAGGAAAAGCCTTCTTCAGGCTGTGACTGTGCTATATCTAAATCCCCACAAAGAAACTCAACTCATGACCACACTCAGACAGAATCTGACTAAGTGAAGGAAGCATTTGAAAAACAAACATTTAAGGGCATGAACTCTGCTCTGACATTTAAATCCAATCATCAGGACTTGGACATAGTTTGAAAGACCTTTAGCGAGAACCACTTGGCCTATGTAAGTTCAGAGAGAGGAGAACTTTGGCTAAGACACCCACACTGGTCAATATGATAACTTCTTGCAGGTCTCCTTCACAATAAACCTACATGTAAAAAAAATAATTCTGTTCCTGCACCTACTGGTCATTGCATCTCAAGTTTAATCTATTGGCTATTTTATTTCCTTCTACATTATTTATTTCTTAGAGGCAAGTGTTAAAAGTCTATACCAAGTGAAAGTTCACCTGGAATCTCTGGATGAAAAAAGCCTCCAGAGAAAAATATGCAGGCAGAAAATACAAAAGCAATTATTTTAGGAAAGGCAAAAGCAGATTCTGAGAGACAAATTTACGTACTACTTTTTTTCCCCTCTAAATAATTCAGCAACTAGAGATTTCATGTCATCAATTTCATTATAGGGTTGAAATTGCTTCACAAAACCCTCTTCTCTCACATTTGACACAGGTTCAGCTCCTGAGAGATCTCTAATGGCAATACTATTGCTTATAACCATCAGCCCTCTAGCTTTCTTGCTTACATTTCCCCAGCACATGGAATAATTAATCCTTTACCATCTGGTTTACTGCATTGCTGGATTTGGTGGGATTTGTAAGTTGTTAATAACAACAACCTGGATCCATAAGATAAAACTGAAACCTGGATTCTTACAGTTTTCCCTCGCTTGGTATCCAGGTATCAGCCTGGAGAAGAGAAGGCTCCGGGGTGATCTTATAGCCACCTTCCAGTACCTGAAGGAAGTCGACAGGAAGGCTGGAGAAGAGCTGTTTACAAGGGCCTGTAGTGAAAGGACAAGGGTTAATGTGTTTAAATTAGAGAAGAATAGATTTAGACTGGGTATCAGGAAGAAGTACTTTACCTTGAAGGTGGTGGATCAGTGGAATAGGCTCCCCAAGGAGGTGGTTGGGGCACCATCTCTGGAGATATTCAAGGAGAGGTTGGACAAGGCTCTGAGCAGCCTGGTCTAGCTGAGGGTGTCCCTGCTCACTGCAGGGGGGCTGGACTAGATGACCTTTGGAGATCCCTTCTGGCCCTAACTGTTCTATGATTCTGTGACTCTACAAAAAACTGCCAGCATGGTACAGACAAGATAAATACTTTCTTTTAATAAATATGAGAAAGTCAAGCACTCTGACTGAATGCTTTAATCATTGCATAAAATACTGAAAACTATTTTCCTGAAGCAAGAAGGAAATATTAAACCAGTAGGGCAGTTAATGCATTTCCTGGGAGTAAGATGTAAAAAAAAAAAAAAAAAAAAGAGAGAAAACCAGATAAATGCTATTAAAGGCAGGATATGAAAATGCAGATATAAGAAAACACCTGCAATAACTAACAACAAATAAACTAAAACAACTGCTGGTCTGTAATGCCCATTGGCATTAGCATACAGAGAGTACATTGAATATTGACTAGCTTTTGAAAGTATGTATATATATTCCTCAAAAAGTCTATTTCTCGATTCTGACACAGTTTTAATCCTCTAAGAGCTATAGGAGCTCTCTTCCTTCTCCTATCTTCATTTCTGTATCCAGTGGCACACGCTCCATCCTTTTCCAACCACCATTTGCTAGCACTGAGGATCATGCGATGCTACCTAAGGAGACCTCTATTATCCAAGCGACAAGGCCATTCCCTCTTCCTATTCTCAGCTTCCCTCTGAAATGACCACTTGCAGATGCTGCCTGAGTTCAAAATGCTGCTCCGTGTTCAACCCAGACCCCCAGGTTTCCCTGAAGGATGACCCGTGTCCCCAGCCTGGATCTCTCCTCACAGCCCCAATAGAGTCTAAGTTCCAGAACTCTTGGGTCTATAATCTTTAGACATGTAACTATTTACATGTTTCCAGTACTTTAATCTGGTCTGCTGAAAGGGCTTTCTATAGCTGTGGGAAAAATCCAGTTCAGATTGTTTGGGGGTTTTCTTTTCTTTCATTATGGTTTTTTTTTTTTCAGAAAAATTTCACTGTGAAATGTAGAGTTTACTGAGGGAAGACATCATATAATATGTGAAATCTTAATAAAAAAATAAAATATCACTGCCTCACTAGATGTCTTGGAAGTTAATATTTTCTTCAACAAGTAACCTGCCAATGTTAATGATGCTTGGCTGTGATTCAGTGTTTTAATCATGATCAGTCATTATTCTTTTTCAGATTCTTTCCCAGAACTGACTTCTGACAACTATCTTTCATCCAAGTAATTGTTACTTTTGCTATGTTTTCCTCCCTTTCTCTCCTTCTCACACACAAACACATACACACAACCCCTGGGTTGGTTTGGGGTTTTTTTGATTTTTTTTTTTTTTTCCCCAGGAAATACAAAAAGGGAGTGGAAAAGGCAACATATCAAGTCAAGTTTTCATGAGGAAAATAACCTTCTTTAACTCCACGCCTAATCCTGCACCAAGCAACACTAGATGGTTCCAGGTATCACGATTAATCATGGCTTTTCTCTCCCCTTTACTGGCATTGCCCACACCACAGTATGTTTAGAAGACCATCACCAATAAAAGCCACCCACTGCCATATCTGCCTGAATCAGTTCATGTGTTCAGAATGTGAAACATTTCTGGCAACAAATAAGAGTCTGAAAACCACTACTTGATGTCAAAAAGTTGGTAAACAGAGGAGGAAAACATTTCAGTGGTTCCTAATCCTGGTTTCTTGAAGGCCCTTGATGAATTGCAAAAGCCTGAGATTTCATAGAGAGGGAGAAATTAGATGGTTTTTGCCTCTTAACATACAAAAGTTCCTGCTTTCCCCAGAATGTAAAAGAGATTAAATATATGCAGCTGTTACTACACAAAATCACTAATTTGTCCTGGCAATTTCCACAATTCTGGGAATCATTTGGTTATCCTATACATATGGGTCACTTCAGAAAGAGTTAATTCAAGCTCTAAGAGCTACACTTACTAATTAGATTTTCAATAAATAATTAGAAAGACTGTTTCAGGCTTCATTAGATACTTGAAAACATTTAACAATTTTGCTTCTTTTCACATCTGACACAGGATCACTTCCCCAAAGACATCTCTGGGTTTTTCAATACCATAGCACCGCTATTCTACTAAACCGCTTGCAGTTACTCTGTGTACATTTGCTTTAGTATATTGATTATTTTTATTGTTTTCCTTTAAAAAAAAAAAAAAGTTCATTGGTATTCATCCTTTAAAGCAGGAAACCGTAACCTGAGGCTAATAAAGGTCTGACTTGCCTCTAGAAATTTTTCTGCTATTTAACTAATAGAAGTTACATAGAAAATAATTCAAGAAGAATAAAATGTTTTACTCTGTTGCTCTGTTTCACAAATTAGATTGACTGTCTTAATTTGAAATAACTTTTGCTTCATAATTAAGCAGTTGTGTTGAATATTTTTCTTTCTTATCACAAACAAGGCTTCAGTCTGTTAAATCTGCATGCAAATGTAACTGAATGTTCCTGTTTTGTGGGTGGCATTTGACGTCATTACTGTGTCTTATTAATGGCTCTGTTGTACTTATCTGAATAATTAAATTGTGCTAATGGCTGTAGTATTTTCATGAGCAACATTATCCTTTTTTTTATTACACTGCCAGTGAAGGATAGTAAGATGCCAACCACTAAAATGCAGCTTTTGTGGAACCCTAGGAAACATTTTTAGCATAAATCCATCTAATCAGAATGAACTACAGAACAAGGCAAAGAGTTTTTCTGGAAGACTTTCAAAACACCATCAATAAAGTGATGCTACAATTGATTACTTCTCAGCATGCATTCTAAGATAAATGACCTGTGATTCTATTTAAAAGTTAATGCTGAAAAATCTTCAAATGCTAATACTGCAGACCAATACAGGAAAAGAATTGAGCAAACATTTGGGGTAAAATAAAACAGGCATGCAGGTATATCACAAAAATACACACAAAAACCTCTGTCACTACCCTAAAATGCTCATTTCACAGCTATCCACAAGATAAAAGACAATTATCATAAAAACAGGTAGAACAAGGACACTTTGAGGGTACAATTCAGATAATCCACAAGTTAAAATCTTACAACATAAAGTTCGTTTCTGAATTTAGTTATTAGTATATCAGTTACTGTTTAAACTCTTAGATTTCTCTTTTAATAAAGACTGGAGAGTTACATCATGCCATTAAAGCAATAGCATGCATTAGGTTTGTTTGCTCAGAGCTAGTTTGCCTCAGAGGCAGCTTATGGCAGGGAATGGTCCATAATAAAAATGGGAAATACACATAGATCTGTCCTCCATGAACCTTGACAACTCTGCAGATGTGCACAGATGTCAGACAATCAGACAAAGACTGTCAGCCCTTTTTTGGCCTTTAGAATGTGGAAAGATACTTTGTTCATGATATCACAACACTACTGCCAGTCCAGCCGAATAAACACAACATGTCCAGGATCATTTAGGATCCAAACACAATTCTCCTGACAGGGCCATGTCTAGGAATATTATTAACATATCTGCATTCGTTTAGACTGTCAACTAGAGAAAAAGTTGTATGCGTTGTAGAAGGGAAGTCTTTCAATACTTTTTCACATAGAAACAGTGAATGGGAACACAGTCATTTTAAGATCAAGGTTTATGAACAATTTAAGGGAAGTGACATTATGGAAAAGGCACTCAGTGGGGTTACCTCAGATAACCAGCAACTGGACATCATAACCTAGTTTTTTCCTTCCAAACTTTCTCCCAGCTTGTGTGTTTATTTGAAAACTGGCTGATGTTTGCATGTGCCAAGGATGGTTACTACAAGGATGTTTATATTCAGAATAGATTCACCCCATCTTCCCCCAACATCCCTCAAAGAGTTATGAATTAATGTGAAGAACTATGAAAAGCTGCTCTGTTCTTTGATGTCTTACTAAAAGATTGTCTCATATAAAAATGCTGGCTCATTGCAGTGTGTTTAGTCTGGATCACTGAATAACATACACTTGCAAGTATGTTTGGTGACTTACATAAAATCAGAATTTTTTTTCACTTATGTACAATTTTCCCACGGCACTGTAGAAAATGTGTGGAGTTTAAAGCAGCAAAATTCAGTCTTCTCTAGGCAGAGGATGAACAGAATTGAAAACAGACTTCTGGAACCTTCTCCAACATTAAGTCAAAAAAGGGGGAGTAGAAGAATTGATGTAAACCTGGACTCTAAGCACACACATGCTTTGACTGTAAATCTCTTAATTATCACCTGTCACTCACAAATTTCTGCCATGATCACTGATGCCATGCCTTTCATCTGAGCTCCTTTCCCTTCAAGTGCACTTCATAAACCAGTTTTACACTATTCCCTGTTGAGCAGACCCATCTTGTCTCTGACCTGCAGTACGATCACTCGCTCTTAAGCACTCATGGGAAAGCAGTCTCTCATTTTCCAGACTTGTTTCTTTCCCTAGGATTTGGTTCAGTTGTGAAGTTCAGATTTCTGGTAGTGTAGGAGTAATTAAAATTCCCTGTGATCAATATGTTCTAACTTTTTTACAGGCCTCTTTTCTGTACAAATGTGGCTTTAAATGTGTTTTCTCTCCTTAGAGGCCAGTAACAGATCCTAGGAAACATTATTTTAGTGTGGTCATATTCTTTGTCCCAGTTACCCTTCCTTTACCCTTCCTACCCTCTTCCTTTTCTTTATTCCTTTTTTTTTCTTTTATTTTTTCCCCTGAAAACACCAGAATTTTGGTATAATGCAAGCCCAGTGACCACATTTTTCAAACCAGTCCTAATCTGCACTAAAAATCCTGTCATTGTTTTGGATAAGCACCAGCTCCCTTCTATTGACTTGTCTAAGGGAGAGACCTTCCCAGGCATTTTTGTGATTCATTTGCATTGTTATGTCTAGATAAGGATTTTCTCCTGCTCTGTATCAAAATCCTTCAAACATCACACACACCTACCCAGCATCTGCTGCAACTGTCTGTATTTGAGAACCAGTTATATGTTCTATGAGATACGTACTGCTACCAGACAAAGGGTGAAACAAGTGTTAAGGCAATGCACAGAGAAGTGAGAGAAGGAACTGAGAAGAAGGTAAAAAGAGACAGGAAAGCCAGCAAGCATCTTCTGCTCAGCCAGCTTTGAAACACCTGTGCTTGTACTTGTTCCTCTGACCAAAGCACAAACATTTTACTTATATCATATGCTCTGGACTGCATCTCACAGAGATTCACCCAGTCACTCCTCTACAGGACATATTTTAAGGAATAAGTAACTCCTGACCTCTAGCTTCTTCATAACAAGCCCACATGCAGTATTCTGAGAACACGTGATTTTTTTTTCAGATGCCTCTTACAAGCTGTAACCAGTTGAAAGTAAAATTGGTATTTAGTAAAAAGATGCTGTTCACACCCATCCTCCTAATTTTTGTCATATTTGGCTTCAAATACTAAACAACCCAGACTTGAATTAAGTGAAAACACATTAGATATCAGCAGAGTTGTTAACACTCTGCAGCTGTTAAATACACGTATCTTAAAGCTTTTCATGTTACAATTCCAGTTACTGTACTGAACAAAATCATATTTTTGTCTGATTAAAAAAAAAAAAAAAGCTAAAAAAAACCCAAAACAACAACAACAACAACAACAAAAAAGCCTACCAAAACATCCAGAAAAGCCAGATAGGTGTGGCAAGTAGGATAAATGCTTGATAAGCTTTGTAAATGACAAACACTCCAAATGAAAATCAGTCCAACTCACCCTTAAAACACCTGGCACCATTATTTGCAGGTAACACAATGTCAGATTCTGTTAAGCTATTCCATAAAGTTATTCACAGAAGGGAATAAGCAGTCAGCAGTTTTCAAGTGCTGTATGAATAATAGGTGAAGAGGAAACAATATCTTGTTCATCTCCATAGTGATGCAAAAATCATAGATTGCACTCTCCGCTGTGAAAGAGTCCATCAGACTCCAGAGTCCAACACACCTCACTCATTTCCATCTCATATTCAGTCTGTCTTGCCCGAAAATCATAAATTTTCTCTTCCCTTCTTTTTGTCTTATTCCGTTCAGAGCTGGGCAGGTGTAGCCTTTGCTCTGATGGACACAATTCTCTCTAGAAAGGTAGAGGATGTGATACAAATCTGCTCTACCCAGAATGCTCACCAAGTACTAGCTGAAAGAAAAAGTACAGCCCCTTTTCGCCACTCCTCTTGGTGGACAGCCTCAAAATGACAAGATTTTGTAAGCAGTGGTGGAGCTGTACTTCTGGCCTTCCAAATGAGTAACTGAAACTGCACATTAGCATGTTTTGTTCAGCATGAGATGTTTTAAAAGCACTCCACAGATCATCTTAGACATGGTGTTCTGCAAAACAACAGCAGAAAGGCTTCAATATGGAAAGGACCATTTTCTCAAGGACAAAAACAAGAGGGAAAACAACTGTCACAGAAGTGTCTATGTGCATAGACTTGCCATGGATTTGCAAAAGCTCTGAAAAAGCACAATTCAAAGCTCACGTAATATTGGAGGAGCATAAGGGAGCTTGAGGTGAGACCTAATGGATCCAAAATGGTCAGATTGATGCTATAACACACTGAACACTGATAGTTTTCAAGAGGAAGACTAAATAAATTATTCACAGTGTCATTTGATAGAACTTTTAGACAGTGTTTATTAAAGCCATGCACTATGTCAAAGAGGACTGAGAAGGCAGGCAGGAAGGCAGCTCCAAGAGAAGAGGATCCATGTTAAAGGAGACAGTTCTGCTGAAGAGCCTGTAACTGCAGACTCCAGTGATGACACTGCAGCTGTAGCCAGGCATGGATTAGTGGCTTCAGCTGGAAAATCCATTCTGTGCACTGCTGTGCTCACGTGCCAAACATCACTGTCTCCTGGATGGCTGCCTCGGGGAGGGGCACTTGCATGTTTGTATCAATTCCCTGTGGAACATCGATTTGGAAGATACTAACTAAAGCAAAACGATGCTACTTCACTGAGGCAACAACGCAGAATCAAAATTGTGATGAGCTGCAGCAGTGTGCTAGAGAGTGTGATCACAAGCTGATAATATAATTTGAGAATACAGGACTGTTTTAAGAAGAGTGCGATTGAAATTGTTAATCTACACATCAGAGCCTGGTGACAGATTATGGAGATTGAGCATCATGAGGAATTGCTTTCAAACTCCCTCTTTTCTGCGTGACCTTTGCCATTGTAATTAATATTGGGTGCAGTTCAAGCTCTAGGGACCACATGCCTATGATGGAATGTATGTAAATGTAGAAACCACCCTGGAGTCCTCATAGTCTAGACAGGCTAGAAATGGAAGTAGAATCTCATCTCACTGATGAACAGAGCAGTTAAATGACTTGCTTAGGGCTACATGGGAAGATTGTGGCAGAAGGCAGGACCTTTTCTCCCACATGTCCATTCGGTACACCACCCACAACAGACTTCTGTAGAGCTAATTGTCAGCTGGTTGCTTTTGTGTGACTCTACCAAACTTTAGAAAATGCTCATTTAAGAAAAAAGGCGTCTGAAAAAAATGAAAGGGAAAAAAGGGTCTTGAAAAGAAAAAGTGAAGACATTTCTCAATGGCAACAGTTTTCCTCTCACAGGCCAAGTTGAGTTTACCCAGGAGAGTTTCAGAAAATGGAAAATGTGACTGCAAAGAAAGAACTAATACCTGATTAATCACCTACAGTGGATGAAAACCGTGAAGCTGAATTATGGTATTTACATTCAGCTGGAGTAAAATCTCTGCACTAAACTATTCTGACCTGTAAAATCCCAGTCTGTATTCACAAAACAATAAGGTCAGTGGAAAGTTTCCCTTAGTTTTGCCTATAAAGAAGAGAAGGAGAGAGAGAGGGGAGAGCTGAGGACACTGTGAGTTATGCAGAAGCAGTATTTGCATGATTTAATGGCAAACTATTAGGTCCTGGCATGGAAGAACATGATAATTCACATTTAAAGTGCAGTGATAAAGAAGACAGCAGACATATGGGACAGAAGGGCAAGGAGAGGGGAGAAAGAAAGGAACAGGATAGAGTGCAAATCACATAAACACAGTATGAGAACTCTGTATTTTAGGTAAAGGAACAGTACTGACTTGCAAGCCTGGGATCAAAAGAGCTAACTTCACTGTGGAATAGTTATCAGCCTAGTGATCTTTGCACTCTACCTGCTTACAGGTAGTGCTCTATTCTGACAGAATATCCTCAGTGCTAAACTGCTTTACAATGAGCATGTTCGCATGACTATTTTTTTTTTTTTTTTACTTTTAACACACAAAAAACACATTGGAAGACCTTTTCCTTTTGACTGTGGAAAGGAAAGACTATCTATAAAATATTCACAAGTATAAAAAAAATGTGCTTTCTTTGGTGGGCCATATCTAGCATTTAGGTCATTTGCCTATCACTTTAATTGTCACTATGCATTAAGAACTGGTGGCACGTTAGGGAGGAGGGAAGAGGAGTAGTTCATTTAAAGTTGTTACACTATGAAATGCCGCCTATCAGGGCAAGCTGAGTGACTCACAATGAATAATTTATTCTCTCCTTTCTCTCATAAAATAGCAACAAGCAGACTGTGAAGGGATTTTGTTTTTGGTTTTTTTTTTTCATTGTACTTCTATATGGTGTCTTTAAGCCTGGTCAAAAGCCAGCTGGAATCAATAAAGGACTTTGAACTGAGACATGCTCATGGTTCACAATGAATGCTAGTAGGTAGCAACCAGGGCAAATTATACTGCCAGGATCTTTTGCAATACAGAAAGGAAAAATCAATGATCTTCCTTTAAGAAAGAGGTTATAACATGTCCAAGATAAATATCTTAAGTAGCAGGTCTGGAGTCCCTCCACAAGGCTTTTTGTGAGAAGGAGGAAAACACAAATATTCCACTTTCTTCCAACAACACATGATACTATCATAATAACAAATTCCTTACTAGCTCTTCTAAATGCAGTACACTGCAACTGCTCTGGGAGAAATGGGTTGGACTGTATAAAAAGATGACCGATTATTATCTGAATGCTATTACTTAATCAAAAGTGATAATGGAAGCTATGCACAAAAAAAGCCAATGAAACAGAACACTATCTCAGTAAGTGATAGAAAACTATTAAAAATATTCAGTCAGCTTACCCAGTTCAGTTGTATTTCATGTCTCACCTCAAAACTGAAAGAAATAAAGGGGACTACAATTCAAAAAGCTGCACAGAAGCTTTTAAGCTGATCATATCTTTTCTTTTCTTTTTTCTTTCTTTTTTTTTCTTTTTTTTTTTTTTCTGAGAGTCTGCTTGATAAACTCAAGAGATTTCGTTGTACAGTTTTCTTGTACAGATAATTTTTAGACTATTCTTCTCCTTGGGAGTTTAACAATAATAATCAACATCCCCAAACAAGGAAACAATCATTTTAAATTTTTTAAATGCTGAAACAAGTCCTAGCAGGGGTCATAAAGGACTCTCCCACGCACACCTTGGGAACTGCTATAGGTCAGGGCCCATTTCCAGATAAAATTATGGAGTTGGCCACCCAGTTTTGCACTGTTTGACAGCATGGGCGTGGGCACTTCTGTGCCATTTTGATATACGAGAATAGACATGACCTTAGAAACCTCAGCCAGCAAGTTTTTGTCTCATGATCAAACTAATTTAATGTGATTTTCAGCTTTATTTTGTTGTTTGTTTCTGGGTTTAAAAAATTGTTTTATTTTGTTTTGAATGTGAGCCAGAGAAACCACACAGTAAACTAGGGACAGGGAAATCCTCCATGATGTGGTAGATTCTTTAAAACAGAAACTCAAGTCCCAATCTGACATGCTGAGTGAGCCACATTGACCAGACTCTTTGTCCTCTGAAGATGGGTTGACACCGTTGTTCTTACTGAGATCTGAACCTGACTCTTGACCTGATAAATCTTTTCCAATAGAAGCTTAGATGAAACATGCTAGAGCACATCAAAGAGTGTGGCCATGGATAAACACAACACATAGTACACATTACCGCATTCATTAAAGACTAATCTCTGCAAGAAAGTACCAGACAATGTTTTGTCAAATGAAAATAGTCTGCAATATTTAGGTAATTCTCTAGGTAATTAACTATAGCAAAAGAGAATTTCAAGCAAATGGTTTGAAATAACACAGATGGATTCAGTTTCAGTACAAAGGAAAGAGCAGGGAACATGGACCTAATTTCTGATTCCTGTACAACCATTCTGCACATCTTCCAAAGTAATTTTTGTAACCACATCAAAAATCAGCATAGAAAATTGCAGTCAAATGTTTCTAGGGGACTAAAGCATTAGACATGACTTAGTATTTATGTTTTCTCACTATCCACCCATTTCCTTCATATTTCCTTCTGACAACCTCCTGTAGTGTCCTACAAGCTTATAGCTTTTTCTGGCTAGGCTAATCAGGGTGAGGTGCTTCTGGGGCCCAGCAACAGAGTCCAGCACCCCAAATACAGAACATTATGTTATTTCCTGTTCTCACACCTGACACTACAGTAGTCTGCAGCAGGCCAGGGAGCAAGTGCTGACATGCCTGTCCTAAAGCATGAAAAACGAAGTTGGATCAGTTGGGGTATTTGGAAGACTTGGGACACTTAGCAATAAAGTACTGGAAAATCTCTAATAACACACTGAAAAGAGAGTTGTTTCAAGG
>JAOEGS010000461.1:0-70312 GCA_025447755.1 Corythornis vintsioides | reverse complement strand
TTGGAAGACTTGGGACACTTAGCAATAAAGTACTGGAAAATCTCTAATAACACACTGAAAAGAGAGTTGTTTCAAGGGTCAATAGCAAAGCCAATTTGGATAGATACATGGACTGGAGATTATAAAAATATATACTAATTTGTTAACATTTGTGTTTTGTTTATTCCTTTGAAGTCTTGACCAGTTTGTGTGCGTTAAAGCATTCCTTGGTTTATTATTCTCACTGGGTAGATCTGAACTTTGTTCTGTTTTGGAGGATTGAGATGGCAAGTAAATGACTGATATTAAAACAGATGCCTGGAGACCATAATACATTTTTTTAATCATGTTGCTCAATTCCTTTTGTCTGTTTTTCTAGATGGTACATTATTTACTCACATCTGTTTATACTGTAGATAAATCTGAGTCTTCAGTGTTTGCCCAGTGTTTGCACTATGCATCTGTCATATTTGTTTATGTATTCAAAACGGCAGAATGTAGACACATTTTTCTAGGAATAAAAAAAATTGCATGCTTCTACTAATTAACAGTTTCTTACTTTGAGTAAATTCACAAAGACAATAGTAAGCATTTTATTTGAACCTTTAAAATCTGAAACAAATTGTTACAAAAATCTTCTTGAGTAACTTCAAGTAAAAATCAAATAAAAAGATTGTCTGACATTCTGACTACTCAAAAATACAGAGAGACTCCCCTCCTAAGAGATGATTAGTCACTTGAAATTTCTCTACTTGAAAGGTAGAACTTAAACTGAGAAAATAGAACATTCCTGGCATGAAAAAGCTTTCTCAGAAAATAAATTGTTCTCAGATTTGGAAGACTGTTTCCACCTCAATACATTTCATTTATTTTGTCCAATGTTTGGGGTTTCTTTTTTTAGGAAACAATAAAGGGATGATTACTTTTATTCTGCACTTCAAACAACATAGAGCCTGGGATTGTCATAGTTAAAGTAATTGAACTTCTTGTGGAATTTAGCTATGTTTCCTGTTCTTCTCCGTGTGATGGAGTAGCTTCACAAAGTGATATAGAGTAGTAGCCAGAGTGGTGTTGACTTTGACCTCTATGAAATATATTTTACTTTTCTCATTTCATCAAGAATTTCCTTGCCAAAGAAAGCCTCCTGTCACTCCTCTCTGTCCTCCTCCTTTGTAGACTTCATGAAAAGAGGTCTGACAGCGAGGAAAGGATGCGCTCCAGTGAAATGAGGAATTTTCTTACAAGTTCGTGGATTATTGTCAAAACTACATTTTTGAGTGCTTTCACAAACTCTAGAGCTTGAAAGATGAAAAGTTTGAGGATTTCTTCCAGGTATTCTCTAGTCTCCCAGGAATGAAGGGACATATGAATAGAGAGGAATCAGTTGCATTTGATTTCTCCCTTTTCTTATTTGCTCTTGTGCTCTTACTATATATGTTTGTTGCACAGGAGAGAGACACAGCATATACTTTGTTTGTAAGGCTCTCTATCACATAATCTATTTGCTAAAGCTGGAATGAGAAGATAGATGAGCATACTAGAGAAAGGATTTTGATGTCCTGAATCTCCTTCCCTAACATACCAGTAGATGCTACTGGAGATGGGTCACCAGGGTACAAGGCCCTTTTACCTGAGCAGGTGTTATTTTGTTGTATTCACCGATCCAATGTCCTCAGTGCCACAGTTTTCATTATACTCTATAAATCTCCAAGACAGAATCACTTTAAAATATTTTAGAAAACAGTCATGATTGTACAGGGACCACCACTTTCCACTTCAGGATATGTCTAAGGCATTCTTACCAACATTGCTAATTTTTCTTGGCAGCAGTTTTCTTTCATTATTCCATTTGAGTGCACAAATCTGAAATCCATTTTTCAGTCTGGTTTCCTAAAAAGGTAGTTCCTTCTATAGACATCTTTATCTAATCAGCAATTTTAATGAAATATGAAAGAGAGACAAAAGCCTCCAAGACTATTAAATTCCTGGAAGCCTTTGAAATGAAATGGCTCAGTGAGAGAATTGCAAGTGTCTATTTTTTCTGAAGAGCTGCTTTCTGTTCTGCCCCATGGAGCCACACATCATTGCAACACAGCATCATTTTTCTGACTTACTTCAGTTCCTGGTTCTTTAAAGCTGTTATTACTGCCTTTTTCATAAACCTTCTCAAAAGAAAGAAACAGTGCCTTGCTCCTGTGTGCCAGCCTATGTGTAACACCTGCAAACATATGGATGCTCACCCGCATAGGCAAAGACATGGGTTGGGGACCTATGTACATATGTATGCATTTATACACAAAGGTAAATTTTAAAATATTTTTTTTCCCTGTTCTTTTGGGTTTTTTAATTTCCTTTACTACTTATGGGACATCCTATGCCATGTTTTATTAAATGTTCACTTTCTCAGCCAATAGCATTCAAGTCTTTACTTAGGAAGTGCACTTGAACAACAGAAGGAATTTCCTCTTGGTAAACTTTCTGTCATTTCCAAGTTCACCCCAGTCTTCAGTCCATTGCAAAGAAAAAAAAAATATTTTTTTCCATTTAGAGTGTGTTTAAATTGTGTCAAGAAAAAAAAAAAGATAAGGTATAATTTCTGTAGTGTTTCAGAGATAACTGGCAGACCTCCTCTAGTAATGTGTTATGAAACTGCAGCATATACTCTTAGTCATCATGAATCTGAGAATATTTCTGTTTAATTTCCAAAAATTTGTCAGAGATAAATCAGAAATCCCCAGTGGATGGAAAATATTTTTTCAAACTTAGTGAAGTAAATGCAACTTGCTTTCTGTAGTTCATTTTAAGCTGCAATACATACATAGACTTGTCTAATTCTAACATAAGAAATATTTCTTACTTCATTAACGACCATGTAGCATTATCTTTAAAGAACTTGTGAATATTGAGGTCAGTTCTATCTGCAATGGGAGCAAATTTTTTGTTTCTGAATCATGTCCCATATAGAGTAGTTCATGCATATTTCTCTTGGAGCTTTTCTTTTTGTGCTGAAAGCATGATCTACATAAAATGTAGAGAATTTCCAGTATTTGCATATACATCTCTTGTATGGAGTTTGGGGAAGATGCTTTTTCACATGTCATTCACAGTCAGTTATCCCACTGACAATTTGTGAATTGCATAGTCAGCAGTAGATTTGTTTCAAGAGAACAAATCAGTATAATGAATTATGCAGATGCACTTTGAGGAAAACTTTTCTCAGAATAGCAATAAAGCTCATGTCCAGCCTTTAAATGCTTCAAAATACTGTGTTTCTGGATATCATTAGCTTATCATACAGATGATGATTCTTAAGACAGATGAGAATTACAGTTACTAGATGTTTCATCAATGGGAACAATGTTGTACTCTCTGAAAGGAGAAATATTTATACAGGACATGATACCACATAGTGGTTGTTCAGTCCATGTAAGTCCAACACATTCCACCAGAATCTGAGTCCATTGTCACATGACTGTTTATAGTAATAGACAGTATCAGATAGTACCTGCTGCGTTAGGCACTTCCAGAGAATGATGTGTCCTCAGCTTGGTCACATGCAAAACTTGATAGGACAATTTAAAAAACCCAGACTTAGATATCTTTAAGTATGTATCTTTTGAGGCAAGATTTTGTATCTTGTACTATCTCCTAAACCTATTTTCATTCTCAGTTTCATGAAAGGACTATACATTTTGGTAGGTCCTGACTCAAAGATATTCTCTGTATTGAGGGCAGATAAAAGGAAGGTTACAAAATGGTGAGCAGTTGTCAGTGCTGTCAGACATGGAACAGACATGGACACAGGGATGTAGGGATGCTCAATCCACCCAACTAGGTCTGCCCTTGCTGTCAGTGAAAGGATCACACCCCTGTCTCTATAATGGCTGTTAATGTTAGGCAATGAAGGTGCTAGACACAAATCTGTAGGAAACAAGCATATCCCCCTCTTTCTGTGAGTGATGGAACTGATTTGGCTTTCTCACCCACCATGAAACAAACAAACAAAAGCAGAAGAAAACTTCAAATGAAATGTACAAGCACCCTTAAACTGCATAAGAATGACTGTGTGGCCTACCATGAAGTTAAAGCAGTTTCAGTCATGTTACTTGCAGCAGACAACTTCAAAGGAAACACTAGAAGAAAAAGGAAGTAAACAACCGTTAAGTTTTAAACCACATTAGTTTTTCCAGTGGTGAGTCCAAATAGTGAAGATGGGCCCTATTCTTCTAAGTAAAATGTTTTGCAACCTATCTTATGGAGAATCCACCTTGTGACCGTAATGTCAATATGTCTGGAAAAGTGAGCAGCAGAGGTTGTTTATTCTCCATTCCTACTTCAGAAAAAAACTATAATCATCCAACAGTGCACTGGAGTAAAGCATCCCAGAAAGGACAAACATAACTACTGCCAGAATAACACAGAAGACAACGTTATGATCAATGTGAGAAGACTGTCAAACACTATTTGAGATAATCATTAGAAACGGCCAAGAGGTCTCAGTGTCATTAGCAAACTGTTTGGTGAGGACCAATTTAATGGATGCATTGGCAGCTTCAATAAATTATGGTGTTTCAGAGCAGCTGCACTGGAAGTCAACTTAAGGGCAAGAGGAAGGATGAATCAATTCCTTTTAAAAGGCAGTTGCTACTAAAATTATAGTTTAGTCCACTGAAATTATATTGGCTTCAGGGACAGAATCTGAGATGCACAGTAAGAAGAGCTGAGTAACAGGCTTGCTATCTAGTTGTTTACTAAAAAAGTAGACATCTCTATTTAGATATTATTTGATGCCTAGTCATGAGTTATAACTATCCATTTTGATTAGAAGAATTTTTCAGTAGAGCCCACTTTTTTTTTAGAATTTTTCATCTTAGAACCCACCTACTATTGTGTGCTTAAGGCACTGCACATTCTTTTCTACTTCAGCTTGCAGATAAAGACTGGATCAGGTCAGTGTATTATCACATTGTATGGGATCTGACAGAAAATATTTTCCCACTAATTAAGACAAGGAACTTGAGGTTATTATTGTGTTTGTTCTGTTGGATTTTTTTTTAACTAACCTAGATTTATCTCCAAGATAGCACTTATCTAGAGACAGTATAAAAGAGTTGGGAATTAAAACATAATGGCTAACTATGTAAGCTCAGACTGCTCTATTTCTTAGTAATGTACCATTCACCACTAAGACTGCAAAGGCTTTTTCCCATATGCAGAAGCAGTGAGGTGGTTTTTTTTAGGCAACTGAAGCATCCCTCCTATGAGGAAAGGCTGAGAGAGCTGGGACTGTTCAGCCTGGAGAATAGAAGGCTCAGGGGGATTTTAGTAATGTCTCCAAGTACATGAAGGGAGGGTACAAAAAGGATGGAGCCAGCTCATCTCAGTGGTGTCCAGGACTTGGAGCAAGAGACACAAACTGAAACACGGGAGGTTCCATGTTTCTGAACATCAGAAAACTCTTTTCCTGTGAGGGTGACCAAGCCCTGACAAAGATTGCCCAGAGAGGTTGTGGAATCTCCCATCTTAGAGATATTCAAACCCATCTGGACATGGTCCTAGGCAACCTGCTCTATGAGACCCTTCCTGAGCAGAAGGGTTGGACCAGATGACCTCCAGAGGTGTCTTCCAAAGTCAATCACTCCGTGTGAATAAACTTACAAACTGTTTTGTGGAGCTAAGAGGAAAGTTTGTCATTACTGTACTGGAATTCAAAACATGGGATTAAACCATTCAAGCCCAGGCCTTATATGGTGTGTTAATGATACAACCAAGGACAGCATTTGCAAAGGAAAATTTATCAGGGGTATTATGTCCTGGGGTCCAGTAAACAATGTTGAGAGGGGAGATTCTCCAGAGAGCATTAAAGAGTAGAAACCTACTTTAACCATCTAGCATCTTCTTCCCTTTCTCTTCCTTGACTACTTAGTTTAGGAAGAAAAATCTCCTAACATTAAGGCAGCACTTGGGACAATGCCCCTAAAATTTACAAGCAGCTGTCCCAGTGCAGTTCCAGGGCTTGCAGATTGGTGTTTCAGCAGTTCATTAAAACAAAGCGTTTGGGGTCAAAGCAGGAAATGTTTGTTTGTCAGGAGCACACAGGCACACACGTCACTGCTGTTAAGGAGATGACTCAGGAGGAGAATGCTGGCCAAGTCCTGAAGTGACAGGCTATAAAAGCTGACACTGTGTGCTGCTGGTTTTTAACTGCAGGACCATACTCTTCCTAGCACAGGCACAGAGGATCTGCACAGGGCTGTGACCACAGAACCTGGATCTGTTCCTGGGTGACTTGTCTAGGTGATCCGGCTATGGCGGGGTGGTTGGACTAGATGATCTTCTAGGTCCCTTCCAACCCCTAACATTCTGTGATTCTGTGAGAGGTTTTGTTAACAGTCCTAGACAAGTCAAGGCAATGAATCAGGGTGAGGGTCCATCCAGGGACTGTCACAAGGAGCTGCAGGAGATGGAGGAGGACACGGGGCTGGAGGCAAGACTGCCATGCAGGTCCAACATCCATCCAGCAACATGGACTAGGGACAGGTTAAAATCAATATATAGCTCAGGCAAAGATTTGAAATGGGTCTCCTGGGCCCTTAGGCAGGGCTTGGAGGAGGCTGGACAGGGCCAGTAGGGCCTGGTAGTGCCCTCAGGGTCTCTGGACATCTTTTTACCCTCTGGATAACAAATGATGGATCTTCCTTGGCCACATGGTGGCCTATGAGGATTGGCTTTGTATTTTCATAGCTACATTTTCCCCATTTCACTTGTGTCTACTAATGCTGCCCATCCAGGTGTAGAATGACCCCTGAAGGTAACCTTCTCTAGCCATTCCCACACTGAAGATTCTGCTGAGAATCACTGCTGGTGACTTACAAAATGTGAAAAACATAACAGAATCCATTGGTTTCTTGAGCAGGGATTTACACTCACCAATCCTTCTGTTGAATAAAAATTGGATTCAGACAACTTAAATCCCTTTGATTTCTTAATTTACTAGAAAATTTGTCACAGTCAGTAACTGAGGCATCCCATTAACCTTTAATCTATTATTTTCTGTTTTTCACTCTTTTTCTTTTTACAATTGTTTATCAGTCATAAAAAGTTACGAGTTATCTTTTACCAAGGAACATAACTATGAAATAACTGGGAAAACAGAAATTATCTTGTTTATCCCTCATTTGAAGGTAATCCCTGATTAATTCCTACTTTCAGTTATTAATACTGTATTTCTTCAACATGATCTAAAAAAAATGTTTGATGACATTAAGGTACAAAGAAATTTATGCTCCTTACAACTCATTCCAAAATTTATTTTTAAAGTCTAAATAAACAAATAGCATTCTAAATCAGTTAACCTAGAAACACATAAAAATTAAGGTCCTTATTTTATGAACTACTCAATAAAAGACAGATAATTTATATTTTTGGGGGCTTTCTGGGCAGGGCAGAAAGGCTGTACATTGCTGAGAAAGAGAGAGTTTAAAAAAACACCTGGAAGAAATGAGATCTTTGCAGTGGTGTCACAGCACCATGCCCCATGACAGGGAGCGCACAGGAGGTGACCAGCTGCTCCCCTGCAGCTGAATATTACCCAGAGAAGGGCAGAGCAGTCAGCAAGGCAAGAGGGAGCAGCAGGTGCCTGGACTCTATGTGGAATTGTGTGTCACTTGGCCAAAAGAGCAAACCTGACAGATGTGAAGTCACTAATACATCCAGACTAATTAATCACACAAGCTCAGATGATGCCCTGACTTCTTATAATTGTAACAGGAGACACACAAGATTTCAGCCCAGCCCAGATTTGAGATGCATTCATCCCATACCATTCAGTTTAATTTCTTGATTTTATTCCTTTGCTGATTTATTTACTGTATTCACACTTTGCAGCATCCAAATTAGGAGCTTCACATGAGCAGGAAACATAATTGCCACCCTGAACAGCAACAAAATCCAAAATACAATCAGTCGGGCTTTCAGAAAGAAGACAGAAATTTACAGCGCTGTTATTGTCTATGTCTCTGCAGAATAAGCCCAGCACAGCTACATGGCTCCCAACGTATTCTATTCCACAAATTAAGAGCAATAATGTTTTCCTCATGCCTGATGTACATCCAGAGTCCGTTCCAGCATTCGGTACATCGAGTAACTCACAGAGGTCACATCAGTCTATGTTCTTACTCTGTAACGTGACAGGCTGCCTGAGCATACTTAGAGATGCTCCATAATTTTTATTCTCCAGGCCTCCAGCCTCACTTTGATCTCCATATACCACTCCCCACTTCTTTTTAATTCTTTTCACATATGTGTGGATGTAGCTGTGCAAAAAACAGAGGTTATTTGTAATTAACCCTGAACTGCAGATGTGACCTTCTTGCCGAGCAGCAGCCCTGAGCTCAGCAGAACTGAGCCTCCTCCTCTCCTGCCTGGAGGATTAATGGTGCCTTCCTCACATAGCATCTGCACGTGCCAGGGCAGAGACAGTGTGCCCGATTACACCAAAATTACAGCTTGTTTAACAGCCAGGTACTTAACCACATACTTAAAAAAATAAATATACACTCTCACCACTTGAGTCGTCGGGACAGAAAGATATCCTACTGAACAAAGTGTGCATCTGTATAGATCGAGGATTTCTGCCATAAGACCTTCAATAACTAAGCTCATGAGTATGTCACACTTCCACTCTTATAAGCAGCGACAACGACAGTGCTGAGGAGTCATGGACCAGACCCCATTTTGTTTTGTTCTCTACAGGATCAGGGTTAAAAAAAGGACAAAAACTTGGCAACACAAGAGGGAGGAGGAGATGAGAGACATGAGGCATATGTGGCAGGCATCCTGGCCAGGGAGAGCTCTCGGTGGTGCCTGCTGGAGGGTAATGAGACATCTTCACCAAGGTGTGCAGCAACCTCCTCAGAGGCAACATGAGAAAAGACATTAAAGTGATTGCTTGAAACTTTAACAAGTGACTGTGGAAGCCAACATCAGTGACCTATCAGGGCTGAGAGATGACACTTTCTTTGAATTATAGATGATCTGTAGGGAAGGAGCAGCTTTGAAGGGCCTTCAAGGTGAAGTCAAGTGCTTCACATTTGATGTGATACAAAAAGAAAAGCCAGCAGTGGGATGATGAGAGGGTGGAGGGGAGCAAAGGGACAACCCAGTGGAATCAATCTTGCAGCAGCGTGAAGAAGGGCAGGGAAAGGCAATATGCCTGCCCAGATCACTCCCTCCAATGACCACACTCTCCCAGCTGATTGTCCCCACTATAATGCTTGAGGCATTTCCACTAGAATCTGGCAAATTTGTTTATTTGTTCTCAAATTCAGGAGCTGGTACATGATGGAGAATGTCCCCAGGATAAAGAGTACAATGAAATTGTCTTGAAAATTCTAAAAAAAAAATAGAGATTAATAAAATAATCATCAGATGATCACAGGAGAGTAGTCAATCATTGCCTTCATTTTAGATTTTGATTCATGTTCATAATTTCTGAAGAATTCACAAGATAAGGGGCCATATACTCCATTAATAGCTGCATTTCATCAAAGAATCAGTATTAGACATATTAAGAACTACTTGTAGTTTTAGCATAGCAGTCAGGTACAGATAAATGGAAAAATATATTGTACTAATAAATACAAGTGCTTTGCTTCACTTTTAGGATTTTTTTTTTCTTCATCCCATACAAGTGTTTGTTCTTTCACCTTTTCAACTCTCAGAATTACATAGGTGATGTCATATTCTCCAGACATTGAGCTTTTCCAATAGACCACTGAAGATTTAATCCATCACCTTCTTTGGCATGTCTGACGATCCACCATATGGGGGATATATTCACCACTGACCTGTTGTAACACACTCTGTATCAACACAGAGACATATTTTGCTGCAACTTGCTCCTTTTATTCTGCTCTCCACCTCTTGCTGACAATCTGGAGCACTGACTGTTTTAAAGGAAATCCCAGATTTTGCTCCTTGACCCTCAGCACCCAAACAACAGCAGTAAGCCAAGAGGTCTGGTGACCAACATTCTCTTACATCTTTCATAAATACCCACGTACAAATTCCAGACCTCCTCAGTTTTATTGCCTACCAGCTTCTTTACAGAATGTTTGTTCTATTTCCTTGCATTCAGCTGGGGGTTCTTCACACAGAAAAAGAAAACAAGGCTTCTTACTTCAGTGAACAAGGTTCCTCCTTCTTAGAGTGCAAAGTTGCTACACTACTGCCAGAGCTCTGCATTTGACACAGATTAATGCATTTGCCTTGGGTAAAATAGAAATGGTGAAAAAAGACCCCCCCATCTCCGTATTACATGAAAAAATAAGGTATTCTTCTTTTTCAGCTGCTTTCTGAGAAATTAAAAGGTGATGATTTAGCCTTCTGGAGATGTCCTCGAGTGTACTGTATCACAGACCTTGCTGAAAGCTCACTTCATCTGCTCTGTTGTGCAATAACCTCCAGGACACCCTATTTCTGGAAACAGTGTCCATCATTCAGCAGGTGCTCAGCTCACATTGCCCTGAAGCATTTTCAGCTGTAGGAAAACCTCCTTGGATGAACAAATAAGCCTTTAATTCATTGCATATGTGTGTACAAAACATCAGCCTTATTAACATGCAGATGGTCACTGATATTTTAAAAGTAGTCAAATGTCTTTGGAACAAAAAAAAAAAGTATTTCCCAAACTCATAATTTTGCTTTCTTGTGAAGTTCATGACTCTTTTACCTGCTGTCATCCATGTTTACTCCTGACCCATCAAAACCAAAAGAAACACATGCATCAAATCTAGAGAAGTCATAAGTGTTCATGCCTAAGAGCAAATGGTGTCCTCATAAGACCTCACAGTCAGAAGAAAACACTTTATTATTAATCAAGTGCTAAAAAAAGATGTTATCAAAAACACCAATATGAGAAGTTCTGAGCAGGCAAACACAGGGCAGAGCAGACACTTTCCCACCCTGCTGTGGATAGAACTGAAACTTACCAAGCACAGAACCTACATCCTTTGCAATTTGCATGTGCATATATAAAGTTCTTTTGGGTTTTCCTGATGCTTATCGTCTCTCTCATTTTTCTGTTTTTGATGTCTCCTGTGTTCATAAAATTTCATTTTCATCCCTGTGATAGCCCTTTTTCATAGAAGTTCTTTTTACACTCTAGCAAAATTTGCATCCCTAAAAATATTCCAAGGTGGGTCCACTTCCAATCTTAATCTTTGATTTATATTATAGAAACCCCATTGAAACTCATAAAAATTAACATATCAAAACAGACCCAAAAAAAAATAAAGTAGAATTGTTTGCTGGAAATCCATTACTGACAGTGCAGAAAAGACACCTTTGGATTCATAACCTTTGGATTCAGAATGGATAGAATTAAGGGTCCAAATTCAATTTTATTAACAAACTAGCAATCTATGTTTCTATCCCAGGGCACAAGATAGGATTTTTTAGGGTTCTATGTCTGAGTTCTAAGAAATATTTCAAACATAGTTCAAGTAAAAGATTCAAGAAATATGTACTCATTTACTGAGTTTACTAGCTCAGAATGAAATTGGTAAATCTGCTAAAACCAGAATAAGGTGGAGTCTTTTCCAATTCTTATAAAGAAGGTATTTTTTTCATTTTGGAGCCAGTCTGATTAAGCAACACGCAACACAGCTACAACCCGATGTTCCACAAGCAGGAGAGAAGTAAGGTATTTTGAATTTTGGATAAAAATCCTTGTCCAGTAATTTTAACTGAAAGAAAACCCAACAGTTTAATTACGTCTTAGAAGTTTTAAAATATACAAATATAAATAAAACAAACTGCATTCATGCTGTCCTTTATCTAAGAAGAATAAATGTCATACTAGATGTTCTGGGGTTTGGTATATCAGATTTCAGTGTTTATACTGGAAGATTAAAGCAAACATCAAAGAGCAACATTAGTCCCAAAAAGCTGACTGAGAAATCACAAGTAATTAATAAGAGTGTAACCAGGTGTCTTACAGCTTTAACTCAAGTCATAGGAAAAAGGTCTTTTCTGTTCCTAGGTCAGAGGAATTTGTGACTGGTCAGGTATGAATGGCAACTGTGACCAAACAGCCTTATTCCTGCAAATAACTGAACTTGTCACATCAATAGAATGTGATTTAATGTCCACTCAGCTGCATGTCCAATAAAAGATCAAAAAGGATTTATCACAAAAGGAATATGCCCCTCCTGCAGAGAGATCCCTTTTGGGGTGAGAAAGAAATCAGACAGCCACTAGAATTGAAGGAAACCCTGCTAAGAAAGAATCCCCACTTGTCTGCCACAGCACTGCACAGAGGGAGTCAGGTGGGAATGCTACACATTCATTTACATCAATAAGTAACTACAATTTCATTGACATGAATAAATTCCATTTCCATCCTTTTAGCTCTACTTTTTTTTTTTTTTTTTTAAGATAGGCAAACTGGAATATTTTACTGAAACAGAGATTAAATGTTTCATTGAGCTTGTATTTAAATCTGTTTAGCCTTTAAAAACAAAAATTAAACACAAAGCATTTTGAAATCTAAAAGTTTTTTTCTTCTTTCCTATGTGGACACTGGTATTTGAATTCAATATGAATTTGTGAATGACTGAGACATTTGATGAGGTCTTTTCTGTGAACAAATTTTTAAATCTTTTAGATTTCATCCTCCTGGCTGTGGGAGCACAACTGATGTAGAGATTGCATCATTCTCAGATAGAAGCAATATTACAAGTAAAATGATACAAACATTTTTTGCTCAAATCAAGTCAAAACACAAATTTGCAAATCAACAGTCATCCTTTTGATGAACCTCTTGGTAATTTAAGTCCTGAAGGAAAGTCTTTTATACAGTTTCATTTTTAGTTTAGCCCAAGTTTTCTATTTTTGACAGGAATTTATCCATGTTTGCACGTGGTTTTCAAGGAAGAGTGGAAATAGCTCAATCACAGCTAGTAAAAATTCTTACATTTAGATGTAACTAAAAATGTCTTTTAATTAGCTTCAAACTCTACCTTTTCCACTTAGCCAAGTTTCTCAAGATAAACTATCTTCCCTTATTCTTTTTCAGTCATAGAAACAAAAATACTATTTTCTTCACACTGGAAAAAAAAATGATAAGGTGTATAGTTCATTTTTGAGCAGGTGGAGAGGTGGGTCCTGGAACCTTGCAGTTGCTGAATTTCAACCTTTTCTTTTTTTGCTGATCAAATTTCATGGTAAAAAAAAGCACTTGGTGTTATTCACGTGTACTTTATATTTACAAAGATTTATGCGTAAATGTTCCAATATGGAGAGAGATTAATTATGCAGTGAGCAGACAGAAGAATTTGGATTTTAGGAGGTTTTCTTATATTGCTGCCACTGAAATGCAGTAAGGGACAAGTCAACCTAGGGACCCAAGCTGTGAAGGATAATGGCACTGTCAAACAACCAACAAATGTTAACACGGCCTGGGAAAAAGACAATGACAATTCCAGTATTGGAAATACTAATGGCTTTTGTCATTCTCTTCAAATTATATGTGCTAAAATTATATGGGAAAACTCAGAAGTTACCCACAAAAATATTTCCTGTGTTGAAAGCAAACTAATCCATTCAAGCACAGTTTTGATATAATATTTTTTAACATCCCTGTCCCTCAACTATAAAGCTGTGAAATAATTATGAAAAAAAAAAAAAAAAAGCTGTAATCAATCTGCACTGGAACAAAATTACATTCCTACTCTGGGGCCGAGTACAAAGACACCTTTAATTTCAAAGAATTGGTAAGTACATAAGAGTGACAGGACTGACCTTTTCACAGGACTACTTTCTTCATTACATTCAATAGTAAAAAGAATGAATGGGAGGAAAAAGAAGTGTACTTAAAATAAGAGAAACTTAATGATTACAATTCATGAAAGCAATGGTTCCTTGATGCCAGAAGAGGGACTTTTGGGCTGTTCTTAATAAAAGAAAAATACATTAAAAAAATCCATCTTTCTCTTAGTTAACTACAGTTGCTCACAGCAAACATGGAAACAGGACAGAGATGACAAAGGGTTATCTGTTGATTAGTGGGAGAAATATATCTAAAAGAAGACAGGTGTGAGACTGTCAAGATTGGTTTTACTAACAACTTCCAGAAATTTTAGTCATGGGGATATAAATTCTCCTATGGTACTTGCCCTCAGGTATCATACCCTAGAGAACATGCACTGTTCTGTTTACTAGATAAGACAAAACCTTTCCTTCAGGTTTGTTTTGTTTTGTTTTTCTATTTACAGCAGCTATTTTCATTGTATCAACCACACGTAAATTCTAGCCCACTGAAAGATGCTAGCTAGGGCATCTGTTCTAAATACTTAAATTCTATGCACCTTTTGACAAAAGCACTGTGTTTCAGTATGCACAATGAATGATATCATCACCATCAAAGAAAGGATGGACAGCCAGAAAAGAAGCCTCTCATGAATAAATGCATTTAGATCCAGGGCTCCAAGCTGCTCATCTCCCATGGGATGAGGAAAGACTCAGAAGAGAAACACAAGCATCACTTCTCCAAATGTGATCAGACTGCATCTGTTCTACGTGTCCTGCTCATGTTTGTCAGCTTTAACAAGGACATAATGAAACTATTGGAGACGTTTACACTGTCCATTTAGATTACTTTGATTTCACTATTCTATACATACATACATACATGGCATTTGACCATCACTAAAGGTGTAGTTCACTTTCACATGACTAGCAGTCTGCTAGGGAGAAAATAAGAATGATGTACAAAGCTGATATCACTACTAAAATGTTTACTAGATGTGACAACACACTCCAATGATCAAGAATTACAGCTCTTTCAGTAGTGAAGATACTTGTTTGCTTACTGAGGAAGATCTCAGAGCCGATTTTCACATGTCATTCTCTCATTTCAGCTGTTTCAGGTATTTCTTTGAAGCAGAAGAGCAGTGACTAGCTCCCAATGAAGCCACTGACAGACTACCAAGCACCCTTGAAACAACTGGAGAGGTCTCAATGCGCTCCAAGCAGAAGGATTGAGATTTCCAGGATAAACCTCCTTGTGCCCTGATTAAATTTCTGTAAATCTCTAAAGCAGGGCCATACTGAGTCCCAACTGAAGTCCAGGTGCATTCTTTATCAAAACATGACCAGGTCTCAGCAATTTTCTTTATGGCAGCACATACATGAAACTGGAATCATCCCATCAGTCACTGGTAATCATCAGTTTATAATGTCGTAAGACAACGTTATCTAAAGATGCAGCTGAGGCCAGTGCAAACAGCATTAATTTAAATCAAGGGACTTTCCATGGGCCAGAGCACTTGAAATCCAAACAAATAATAGAAGAAGCAAGAAAGTTAATAACTGTGATCAGTGCTGTCAAGTTCATATTAACTGATGAAGATGGGAAGGACAGTAACCTGCATGAATGCACAGTGGATGTCTGTTAATGTCCCCTGGCCACATTAATCCACAGAGGATATGAGTTGTTACAGCATTGCAATTCCTGCTCTCTGTTAGCACAAGCTCTTGCAACTCACACAATTAGTTAAGTTTCTTGGCTTAACCTATCATGTACCAGCAACAGATGAGCAGGCACAGAATGTGTTGATATTGAGTAATAAGGAGAAAAATGGACTAAATGTTCTTAATTCATGGGATAAAACTTGTCAATTGAACATTAAGCATAGGACTTGTAAAGTAAAATTCCTTTGTTTTAAACCATCATGACATTTGCCTTGCCAGCTGCACATAAACAGAGAACTGACCTGCTAAGCTACATCAGCTCTGTTCAGAATAGCTCTTCACAGCCTTCTCATCTGAGCAAAGGTGGTGCAGAAGTATTAAATTAAAAACAGGGAAAATGCATCAATTTTAAATTTAATTCTTTTTAATAATCAAACCTTACTTTGATTTTCTTCCTTACACGTCTGTACGTCACATCCCTTCTGAACAAATACCCACCAGTCCTACACATCAGAGACGATATCTGCCTCTCGTGTGACCCCAACATGGACCTGTTACCCTCATGTTTGGTGCCTGAGATTGCAGTGAAGATCTGAGTGTTGACCCAGTAGGCAGTCCAAGGTAAAGCAGGGTAGTAGGTAGGACCAGAAGGAAGGAGGCTCAAGGCAGATTTGTAACAGAAGACACAGTCCTGAGCCACAGAGGGATGGCCACAGAGTAGTGGGCCAGGAATACATCAGAGTGGGGTTTGTCCCTGGTGGGACAGGGACACATGACAGCCAGGATGCTGATATTGGGGTGGTTTTCATGTTGTGTGAAATAAGCTAACATCTCACAGGGCTTCATTGGCATGCAAGATCTCCTTTCTGCTTTTGCCCTGTGTAAAATAACACTGGAGATGGGAAACATGGGAAAAAGCCCCCAAAGGAAATGGATATGAAATCCTAAGACCAATACCTTGGCTAGGCAGAGAAAGGGCCTGTCAGGTGCCCTGTGTTTCCTCCCCTTAGCCACCATGGAACTTAGCCTCCTATCTTCACAATACTTAGATTACATTTGTAAGGTCTCTTTCCCTTAAAAAGATATCAAAGGTAGTGTTGCTGGGGTTTCCTTTCAGCTTTTCACATACTATTTTTTAAACTTGGATTCAATCTCAAAACCAAGTCAGACCTGAGCATAGACTACAAGCACACTCAGACTAAAAAAAAAATTAAAGAGCACCAAATTAGACTCCTACTCCAAATTCAGAATTGCAAAATGAATGACCTGGTTTTCTGAAGTTCTTTACACATAACATCTCCCACAGATGTCAGCAAAAACCTTAATTCAAAGTTTGACTTCCATGCTTCAGAAATCAGGTCACTTGTTCAGGTACCTAAATATAGGTTTGGAAGAGCAGATACAGCCTTTATTTATTTTTTAAATACTTAGACTCAGCATTCAAAGCAGGTTATTGCTCCAGCTCCTGCAAGACAATTTTGCAAAACTTAGGCCAGGATCCAGCACTGCTTTAATCCTGGAGAAACCATGCAGCATTACCCTTTCAAAATGAAATCTTTATGGTTCTGCCCCTAATCTTCCCTCTATTTCCCTTGGAGAAATAAAGTTTGGAAGCCTAAATAATTTAACAGCTGAGTGCCACAAAATTACTGCAAAACAGCTTCTTCAAACAAAGTATTTTGTCTTGCACAAGATACAAAGCATGCAAAAAAAAAAAGTAAAACTGCAAACTTTCCCTCAGCCCACATCAGATCAGGCCTTCATCTCCATCTGGAAGACACAGAATCCTTATTGGTGAGAGTAATAAGCATGACTGCCAGCAGGACTATAGCCTGTTTACTCTCCCTTCTGCCTAAAATAATCTATAAAATTTAGCATGCCCTCTAATGAGCAGCTGAATATCCCTAAGTCCATTGGTTTACTTCCTAGATACTCTACTAAGAAATTACATATGCCAAGTCCATTGCTAATACCTAGATATCCACCATTCCTGCACCAGCAAAAAAAATGGCAGCTTTTATTCTGGGCAGTTTCTAATGGGAGCAGCAACAGATGAGACTTTCTCCTTCCACATCTGCTTCTCAAGGGTCCATAAAACCACAGTGCAAATTTTGAAGTGTAGCTGTAATTAGACACACAGGAATTCCTGGATTCAAGAACTCTCATTAATCCCTGGAGAACTGAGGAACACAGTGTGTGCTGTGTGTTGTGGTGGGCTGAGGCAGACTGGTACAACAAAGCAAAGGGCCAGAACATTCAGCTGCAGCAACAGGCAGCAGGAAAGAGAATGAGAATCTGGGAGGAACCATTCAGGGCTAACAGAGTGCACAAGAGGTCCTGAACACTGATGCACTGGGATCTCTTCCACTGCATCCTCTCCAGCTCTGCCCCAGGCAGAGGTGAGAGTCACCTGGGCAGGGAGCCCAAAGACCCAGGTGCTTTAGACAGGTTCCAGCAGACAGGTGCTTCCCAGCCTCCTCTCTACCACTTCCCCCACCTTCCACTGCCTTTGTTGTCCTCTCTCCCAGTGCAACACTTCACTAGAAACCTGATGGATTTAACAAGTCATGAAGAGAAGGTTTTATGATCCAGGAAGACAACCAAGTCAACCATTCAGATTCTTGTTCACAAGGAGGCTTCAGGCTTCCTTACTGTCATCTCACCAGGAGCCACGAGGGGAAAGGAGAAAATTAGTGCCCTTTCTGCATGCACCTTTCTATGGGCTTGCATTATTTCCATATTGTTTAAACTACCTGGATGGGTTTCCTAGTGACCTGAGTGCAGACAGAAAAATACAGGATGCTGAGAGCAGGGATGTTGTCATGGAAACGGAGAGGGAGCCCAGGTGGTTAGAAACTTGGAGGCAAGTAATTAAAGATGCCCAGAAGCCAGGGACAAGAGTTAGATACCGCCCTGTTACCCTGAGGCAAATTTCAAATGAAGATTAAAGCTTCTGCCTCATGCTCTTAATTAATGATTCCAATTCACTTTCTGGCACAGGGATTCACAACCCTTTGTATTCAGCTGAGAGAAAGTACTATCTATAGCAGAATACTGAATCATCATTTGCTTGTGCATCTTGTTGTGTGTGTTCCTGTAGTGACCATACATAACCAAACCAGGATCCCTAGCCAGTTGCACACAATCCGTCATTGGCCACACCAAGCTCTTTTGGCATCCATTATTCAATATGTAAATTGTCAAGGAGTAAAAATACTCTGAAAACTACCTGCCCATCCGCAAAGATCCACCTGAATCACTACAGGCTGAATGATTATATGATTTATGAAAAAAAAATAAACGAAAGAAACTCATTTTCTAGGAGAAGCAATCCTTCAGATTGCCTCTCTGTATGGTTCAGCATGACAAATGAAATTTTCACTTGCTTCCCTCTGTGTTAGTAAGCAGATAATTAGGCACAGTTAATTTATTTGCATTAATTATGTCCACATGGATACTTAAATATCCATGTGAACTCACAGAGACAGATGTGTTGCTACAGGCAGGGTCCTGTAGGCTACATGATTTGGTGACTCTGCAGTTTATCCCTTGCTGCAAAAGATGTTCCAGGTCACCATGTTTCATCACGCTCAGAAGCAGCTCTAGAGAAGCTTTTGTGTGCAAGGAAAAGCCTGACAATGTGAGCAGAATATCAACTGCAACAGTCATGTCTTCCTGCACTAGCAAAAGACTAAAACAATAGGACACTCATCTCAGAAACATCATTTTCCTTAAAGAGCTGCTAACTCTGAAACTAGGAAATGACCACGAGAAAATGTGGGAACACCAAAAAAGAACACAGAAGTAGGAATAGATTTTATGTGTAGACTCAAATCTGAATCTTCATTTCAACTTTTCTGAAGGTCCTGCAAAAATGCCTGAATTCCCAGCTCTTGACACAGATTCTAGGGATCTTGGCACATATTTTGGATGCATTTGGCTTTGTAGTAGGATGCCTTCCACCTATAAATTCATGCAAATTTACATGCCCAAATGTAAACGGCTGGTTTTTTAGCACACATTTGCAGGAAATGTTATTGTAGCTAGTGCAATGCATCTCACTAAACAGAACTTCCAGTGATGAAAACAGAATGACTGGTAAAGATGTCATCTTTTTACAGGGAAAGTTTTTCAAAGTCATTTTTTACAC
Organism: Corythornis vintsioides; assembly: GCA_025447755.1. Lineage (NCBI taxonomy): Eukaryota > Metazoa > Chordata > Aves > Coraciiformes > Alcedinidae > Corythornis > Corythornis vintsioides. The sequence goes on along the minus strand of JAOEGS010000461.1, from coordinate 50,709 downwards.
TGTCTACTCTGTATTTTGTTCTATGTGCACACTAACTATAAACCTGGAACTAAAGAAAAGCATTCATTATTGTGAATTCAGAAAAAAATAACAAAAACAAAACAAAACAAAAAAATACCCAGAAGAAAAAGCATATTCTCATTTTTGTTTTGTTTAAAAATTTTGAGAAATAGGACCACATCAATTTAAACACTGAAAAGTATGACATTTTAAAGAAGCAAAGTATGTAAACAACCTCAACTCTGTCCTTGATCACACATATCACATGGGAAGTTTTTCTGGGGACTGATTTCAGACAGCTCCACTCATGGTGAATAAGGGGCTGTTCCCTCAGCTCAAGACCTGGCAACCTGCCTCGCCCTGGAGCTAATCTTCTGTGTCACAGACTAAAGAGTGTGGCAGAGTCTTCAGCAGCAGCTACTACACTTGATGAAGGGAAAGAGTCATTACTGCAGTCATTTGTTGCCATAGCTTCCCATGTTAAAGCCAAAGAAAGCATTAGAGCATCTTTCTACCGGAGGTCATGGATTTTCATTCAATTACACCCATTCTGAGTGCAATAATTTGAGTTTAGCAAAAGTATATCTTCCCAAAAGCCATCCATGTTCATTTTGAATTACATGCTATTTTTTCATTTCAATTTCTGAGCTTTTGACTTCCAGTCACTGGTTCTCCTTGGATATATTTGACCTAGGAGAACATTTAGACATTGTAATCAAGTGTCACCTTCATCTTCCTTTTGATAAACGGTCTGCTGTGGTCACTTGTCAAGAAGGAAATAACTGTGAAGAGAACAATCTCATTCTGGTCAAATCAGTTCAGCAGCATCACCTTTTCAGAGAGCCCTACCTTGCACCCCTACTCTACAACTTTGGACTCATAAGTTGGCTCTCATCTTGTCATAAATAACATTATCACTTCTGTCAAATTCTGCTGCTTTCTGCACTCCCCTTACAGGTCTATAATACCTTTTATAGGCATCAGAGTGATTTTTACTCACTGAGGAGTAAAAGTCACTCTGAGGCATATATCTGATCCCCTGAGGAGTAAAAATCCCTCACTCCCTCTCTCTTGCTCGCTCACTCTCTCCACCAAGGAAGTCAGCAGCTTTATGCTTAAAGACTGGTGAAGAGAAGCACAGAGAGGATAACTCCTTACTCTGCATCACATATCAGACAAGGACAGATCCCTGTAACCAATTCTCCTGGCTAACTCCAGCATTATTAACTATCTCTAACCCTTACTGCTGGTTCTCTTCACTACACACACAGACTGTCAAATTTCATAATTTCATATGTTAAAATGTATTAAAAATGTCCAGTATTTCCACATTATTTCAGAAACATCTATTTGATTCCCTATAAGGCACTTCCAGATTCTGTGAAAATCTACTAAAATGTGATTTTTCTGTTCTGGTTTCTTAACAGAGAGGAATTCTACGCAAGCTGGAAACCCGATCATTATTACTTTTCATTTAGGATGTTCTGCTTAAGGTGCATGCCAAACAAAATGTAAAACAGAAATACCTGACACTACCAGAAATAAAAATTCAGCCATAAAGCACCAGCAGCAAGCCCTGCTCCCTGTGTTCTGCATACACCACACTAGCTGAAAGACAATCTCCCACCAACCAGGTATTGATCTCCTCCATGCTGCATGCACAAGCATTTCCTGGAAATGTCAGATGGTGGGTTTATCAAGTTTGTAAACATTAGGAGAACAGATGTACATCGAGTGAATCATTTTGATATTACAGATGTCATGTGGTCTCCTGTTATGTTTGATTTGAAATGAGCAACCTGTGTTTTAGAAGTTTTAGTGATTTAATTATTATGAAGTCTCAATGTAGACATGCAGTAATGTCAACCAGCTTGTGGTCAAGTCAAACAAAACTGATTCTCATCACAGATGTAACCCTGTACACCGAAGAGCACACATTAAACTGCATTCTTCTTGTTCCAGGGGGAAGAAAAATAATAATTTAAAAATCCATTGTACAGGCTGTCAAAACATCAGTTTCCAGAGCACAAGTTACTGAAGATGTTTACAGACATGAAGGGAGTGCACAGTCACATGGAAGACTCAGTAACTATCCAGTTCTTTACTATTAACACTGTAACTTCCAAAGAACAAAGTGACTGACTGATCAGAACTGCTGTGAATGTCAGAATGAGACGAGCTGATGGTGTTACAGCATATACATTTCAGAGAAACCATCCATCATTTACTAACTACAAGTGGTATCTACCTACCTATTTGTGTTGTCATATGTATCCCATTAAATGTATCTTCACAGTAGTGAAGGAGTTATCCTGACAAGTTATCAAATCTCACATCATAATTTCTCTACTGATACCCATAAACTAGTGTCATAGTGGGGCAGTAAATATAGAGTGAGTTCAGTTCCAAGGTAAAATTCAGTGGCCTAAACCTAAGCAGCCAGTGTCATTTAAGTATCCAGGACAAGCAAAAGAGGATGGCAGATGTGGTCAATCCTGCAGTGAAGCCTTTGCCTCTTCTGCTGGAAGCTGGGACTCAGATGGGATTCACTGAGGAAAATGAAGTGGTGCAGAAGCAGCCTACATCACAAGACTGCTCAGGTGGGACCACGCCTAACCTTCACAGTTATATCAACAAACATGAAAGCCTTTTCCTTCCCATGAGATGGGAAAAGAATTAGGCCTTTAGAGTTGTTTTCTTCACTGCTTTATCTGCAATCTAAGACATTGTGGTCATGGTCAGGGTGACCTCGGCTCCTCAGTAATGCAGTTCTGTCACAGAGACAGGCTAACGCTGTTAGATTATGAGATGCACTTCCCTGTGTTTCAAAAAGCAGTCTTCTCCTCCTCCTATCTCCTGCCACTGCTGGTAGCATTTGCCTACAGATGCTCTTCCCATGCTGCAATGTGATGATCTCATTTGAAATTCCAGGCTGGACTCAGACTGGGAGCAGAAATTTGTGCACATGATTCTGCCTGACACTATATGGGAAAGCTTAGATAAAGAACTGTCTTCCCTTCTGCTTTTTGGGTCTTTTCTACTGATTACTGCAAGAGTATTTCAGTTAGGATCCTGGTTCTCTACTTCCATTAGGCTGAAACTGCAACCGTATAACTTTCACAGTGTGCTGATCCTTGAGGTTTTTGCAGGTTTCCTCTGGTCAGAGTACACAGAGAACACAGAGGGAAATCTTACTGCCTTACTCACATAGGGATGGACAAAAAACCATCCTGTGCATTTGGCACCTACAGAACTCATTTGTCTGATCATGCAAAGGATACATTTCTACTTGTCAGGTTTGAGTGTAGCTGGTATACACAGGGAAGAAAGATCAATTCTTGGATTCCTATTGGCACAGGAACTGTTAGACTTCTGTGGACTCCAAACATCTCATAATTTTACTTTCTGCTCAGTTTCTCAGGTTATCTCTTGGGTTTTTTTTTTTGCACTATCCATAAATTACATAAGCTCAATTAGGAATTCCAGACCTGTTTCAAAGTAAAACTGTTCAGCAAAATGTAATGTGTCTGCACCTCTTCCTGAATATTGCTATTCTTCTTAACTATAAACAGGTGTTTGATAAATCCTTACCTGTGTTTGGTAACTGCTTTGCATAAATTTAAAGCCCACTAAAGGCTAAAACCATTTCCAAGAAAGTAAACCATGAATTGATCTAAATTTACTACTGACTTTCCTTACCACCTGTCAAATTATAGATTTTTCTTTTCATGTATTTTTCTGGATATTAGTCACTAAGTAGATGAAAACCTTTTCAGACCTGACATTGCTATAAAAAGGTCAAATAAACCTAAAGACAAGTCTGAGTAAGAGAACCAGAGCAGATGACAACTTTGATTAAAGACTGAAAGATTCCAACCATGTTCAGGGATGAGTGGTAAATGGTTGTTATCTGTACAAATATGACCCATCTTACCAAGACCCATTCAGAACAAAACAGCAGATCAGCAGCAGCCTGGAATAACAGAAGATCTTACACTAGAGACAACATACAGAGGGAGGGCAGATAAAGTATTTGTAACTGGTGGTACTCGAGCTCTGAAATACCCGCTACCAATACCAGATAAATGTTTTAATTTGTTATGTGGGTGTTTTCATTCATTTTCATTTCCCTGAGACTAGCACTGATAGCTGGACTCAGTTTGAGGAGCCTGACTTAGTTTTGAAAACAACATTGGGGATGATCACCAGAAATATAGTCTCTTTAATAAGAATTCTGATGCGAGAAATAGATGGGCATTGATAAATGTACCAAAACGACTACATTTTTATTTGATTTACTGCCTTCAGAGTTAGAGAGCATGAAAAATATATTGACTGCTTTCCTGTGTATTACTGGACTTTTTTTGGAATCATTTTATGCCAGTTAAAAACAGTGGGTTTTATGGTGTGCTTTTATTGTATGTACCTCTTCTTTTCAAACGTGGAATAGAATTTGAATTGATACATATAGTGATATCTATACAGTGATACATTATAAAATCAAAAGTAGCAGAAAAGATCACAACAATGGCCTCATTTAGCAGATAGTGTATGCAGAAAAACAAAACCCCAGAAAAAACGCATATGAATATTTCCATCAAACCTGAAGAATCTACCAGTTCCTCTAGCTCACTCATGTGCCACAATAAAAACCAACAGACTCACGCAGTCTCTCAAATCTTAGATTAATAATAAATGAATTCCAAATGATAAACAGAACCTTTCACTGTTCTAGTGCTGAAGATTACTGCAGGGTAAATACTGACAGGAAACTGAGCAATGATAAACATACCACTTAATGGATACATCATTTACAATAGGAAAATGTAGCAAATTCACACCAAACTAAAAGGAATGGGCACACGTAAAAAAAAAAAAAAAAAAGAAAAAAAAAAGGAAAAGACAATATTTTAACAGAGATTACGTTACAAGATTTAATTGCAGAAATGTCCAGAGAATTCAGAGTTATGTTCAGCTGTACATCCACAGCCTTTGATTTGTAGACATCAGCTGATCAGGAAGGGAAAATGGGTGAATGTACAAGAAAGGCTGCAGCAGGAATGCTGCAATAATCTACAACCCTTCACCCTTCCAGGAAATAGGCTAATTTCTAGTTTTTTCCTCTTTCTTCTAATGGATTTTAATAACAGGGCAGGGACAATAGAAGATTTATCCAAGTGTCCATGAGACATAAAAGAAACTCAGCTACCAGCGTGGTGTAGACCTGGAGCAGAATACAGAATCACAGTGTGTCAGGGGTTAGAAGGGACATCGAAATATCACCTAGTCCAACCTCCCTGCCAGAGCAGGATCATCTGGATAAGGAGCACCAGTCTGCCACAGTCTTAGATGATTGGGTAGGAGATATAAGAATTTTGGTGAAGAGAATGAAATAACCTAGATCAGAATACATTCAGAAGAAAGACTTCTTGCATGACCTAGTTTTCCATAATCATACAGAGTGACAGAGGCCATCAGAGTTTATTGTTCAGAAAATGAAGTTAACACCACATTTTTATATAGCCACATGGAGGGTCAGACATTAATAATCCTTACCTAAAGCATTGATGAAAGCAATGGCAATGTTGAACCTCACAGAGTTCCACTCTGCCCAGCTCTCCATCCTGTCCAGGTCTTGCAGGATGGCAGAGCATCCTCTGGTGTGTCAGCTGCTCCTCCCAGTTTAGGAAACTTGCTGAGAGTCCCCTCTATCCCCTCATCCAGGTCATTGATGAATAGGTTAAATAACACCAGACCCAGTACTGACCCTTGGGGAACATCGCTGGCTACAGGCTTCCAACTCAACCCTGAGCCATTGACCCTCTGAGATCTGTCACACAGTTCTCAATCCACCTCAGTGTCTACTCAACACTTTAACAGTCACCGACCAAGTACCCCTTGTTCCTTCTTGTGGTGTTTACTGTGTGCTGCTTATCCAATTACTGCAGCCCTTGTTTGTGAGTGTCTTCAATTGTTAAAATCTCCTGTTTGTGATTGTGATGAGGAAGGTGGAGACTGAAGGGGAGTCTTGCTTTTGTGAGTCACCAGTGTCCAAGGTACCGCATAAGCAGTAGTGTCCTCGATGGGAAAGTGTGAAATCCCACCCTCTACCTCCATCTCAGCTCCACTGTGCAGCCTTCCAACAGTTTCTTTTCACTCTGCCACCCGACATAACAGGGCCATCAGCCTGTGCACATCTTGTGCAGGGACTTGCCCCTTCACCGGGAGCAGGGTTGGGCGACCCCGGCAGCTACCGCCTGGATGGAGGTCTCTGTCGGTGCGAGCTCTGCTGGGCGGGCCTTTCACTGAAGAAGTGGCGGTTTTAGTCGTCAAGTGAGCGCTCAGCGCTTCGGTAGAGCCGTTGCCCCCAGCGGTGCGCCCCGCCAGGAGGTTTCGTCGCCCGCCCCGCAGCTGAGGGGCCGCTGCGAAGCCCAAACGCCGCTCTGCCTCGCGCCGCCAACGGCCGCGCCGCGCGCTGGCTGCAACCGCCGCGCTCGCAGCCGCTCGCGCTCCGCTGGCCGGAGCTCGGTACCACTAGCGGTGGCCGCCGGGGGCGCTGCTCCGCCTGGGCCGCCTCAGCTATGCGCCACCGGCGCAGGGGAACCCCTCTGCCGGCCTCAAAGAGCCCGGAAGAGCGAGCCCGAAAGAGCCCGTGCCGAAGCTTGTAGTCGCGGTGCCCCGCCCCGGTGCGGATCCTCCCACCGGCGCTGGCCCCTCGGCGGAGCAATGCCCTCGCGTGAGAGCTGCCGCGCGTCCCGGACGTCACTCGCCGCTTGTTCACTCCTCTGTCCCCGAGAGCTCCCGTTACCGTCCTGCACCGTCCGGGCAGCCGCAGTGGCCGCACGCCAGCTCCCCCCTCGACCCCGCTCACAGCCGAGCCGCCGAGGGAATTGTATTTTGGTTTTTCATTCATTTTTCATTTACCCTTAATGTAAAAATGATTGTACATCATTAGGAGCTAGCGACATCATTAGTGAAAATCTTCTCAATTATATCGTTTCCATTAGTCATATTCTGCACATACCCTTCTGTCATCCCTATTACATGCTTATTTTTGTTATTCTAGGAAAAAGAACAGGCTGGATACTCCTACATGAGAAGCTTTGAAGCCGACGGATTTACACACAATCACGGAATCACAGAATTTCCTATATCAGAAAAGACCTTTAAGAACATTGAGTCCAATCACTAACCCAACACTGGCAAGTTCTTGGCTAAACCATATCCCCAGCATGACTAAGTCTCCTCTAGGATTGGGGACTCCACCATTGCCCTGGGCATCCTGTTCTAGTGCCTGATAACCTTTTCAGTAAATAAATTATTTCTAATATCCAACCCAAACTTCCCTTGGCACAACTTGAGGCCATTTCCTCTTGTCCTGTCACTTGGTACTTTAACCAACAGACAGACCCCAACTTGCTATAGCCTCTGGTCAGGCAGCTGTAGAGAGTGATAAAATCTCCCCTGAACCTTCTTTTCTCCAGGCTCAACAACCCCAAGTCCCTCAGCTGTTCCTCACCACACTCGTGTTCCAGACCCTTCTCCAGCTCTATTGCCCTTCTCTGGCCACGCTCCAGCCCCTCAATGTCCTTCTGGGAGTGAGATACACCAAACTGAACACAGTACTCAAGATGCAGCTTCACCAGTGCTGAGTACAGGGGCATGATCACTTCCCTGATCCTTCTGGACACACTATTTCTAATATAAAGGCCAGGATGCCATTGGCCTTCTTGGCCACCTGGGCACAATGCTGGCTCATCTTCAGCCAGCTGTGTTGACCAGCACCCCTGAGAACATTTTCTGCCAGGCAGCTTTCCAGTCGCTCCTCCCCAAACCTGTAGCACTGCCAGGGGTTGTTGTAGCTAAAGTGCAGGAAAAGTTTGTTGAAACTCATGCCATTGGCCGCAGCCCATCAATCCAGCCTGTCCAGATCCCTCTGCAGAGCCTCTCTACACTCAGATCAACACTTCCACTCAGCTTGGCATAGTCTGCACTTCCTGAGAGTGCCCTCACTCGGATCTTTGATAAAGGTGTTAAACAGGACTAAGTGCTATCAGCATAGAGAGGAGAAAAAGCCTCAGCTCTGTCACTGAAGGTGTTGCCTCCACACTCATTTCACATTTCACAGCCTGAGGCCACTGCTTTCTCTCTCAAGAGTTTTCAAGAGCAGTCTCATTGCAGGGTGACTACTACAGACTTTGCAGGCTACTCAGGCATTGGTCAAAGGCAAAACCTTTTATGGGAAATCTCAACATATCTTGAAAATATTTATTTGTTAAACTCCCTTGCATTCAATGACACTGGATCATCACAACATAAATAGGCAGGTTGAAAGAAGGTAAGTGACCTTCCCAACAGTGGGAGCTAGAGGTACATTTACTAGTATATTTCGAGTATCTTTGCCCTTCCCTGGTCACAGCAGTACATCTTCTTGGCCCACCTGCAATTTTGATGTCAAGACAATTCAGTGAATGTTCAAATTACCAGAGTATTAAAGAAAAACTGACCTGAGCTACTGTGTAATTGTGTCATGGGAAATCTGCTCAGGCTAACACCAGTCCAGTCATGAAACATTGCTTGTGACAGCATGATAGTAGCAAAATGATTGGTGCCCAGCACCAATTACCATTTGGCACAGGCCTGTAGTTTCATGCTAAAATTCCAAGCATCTGAAGGGGAAAAAAAAAAAAAAAAAGAGAGTAAAATTATCACTATTTTTACATATTCTTCAGGACCAACATACTTGCAAATGGGGAGAAAAAGAAACTACAGCAAATACCACGTGTTTTTCCAACCCTCAAAAGCTTTTTTCCTACATGCTTTCTGCATACCTGGGCACTCATTAGAGCTGGCACATCAGGAAGCATTCACTTAGGGCACTGTCACGTTGATTTCTATCAGGAACCAAGGAAAGCAGTTTTCCAGGGAAGATACATGTAGACATTTCTTACCCATGTTTGTCTGAGGACTGAGTTACAGAAATAATGGGAAGTATCCCCCCAGCTGAGCAGCCAGCCAAGAAAGTGGTGGCCAGTCTCTCAGAATAGCCAGATTGTCACACTGTTCTGCAAGGTGGCCAGCTTTTCTTAGTTTGCTTGTTCATTACTTACCTGTGCTGAAAATCAAAGCTTAATGACTGACACCATTCGAATGAATCCAGGTGACAGACAGCAGGGACACCATGGTGACAGACAGAAGGGACACCATCACTACTGCCACCCCCACGTATGCAAATGATGCTTTTGTTCAACTGCCCTTTCCACGTCACTTATCAAACTGGACGTGCTTCTTGCTGATAATATTCCCAGCCAATGTATAAACATCAGCTGTTTATATAAAGCCAGAGGTTTTCATTGCATTGTCCATAGACATTCACTCCCCTTCACTAAAAATAAAGATCTGCTTTAAAAAAAAACCAAAAGGCAACTTAGTGAGCCGCGTGTAGTAAGAGGTTTAAAGATGGTAGATCTTGTTTCCGTCTTTGCTCTACTTCTGTAAATTATTATGCTGCAGCTACAAGGAGAACACAAGCCATTACGACCCGCGGCTGCCTCCAGGGATACAGTACAAAAGTGCTCTATCAGAAATGCAATCAATTCCAGAGACGACTGCTTCCTGCACGCTTCCAAGCTGCTGCCTTAGAGAACAGCTCCCCGTAAAAGGAGCAGGAAATGCATGACATCGTTTAGCAACCGGTCATTAGAATTTAATGGCAGAGGATTAAAATACAAAAATGTCGTGCTTATAGATCTCCCCATACATTACCCCAGCCTTAGAAGGGAGGAATTGGTGACATATCGGTGGAGCCTTAACCCTTTCCTCTGCCTTCAGAGGCAGAAACAATCACACAGTCAAAGGAAATTCTTTGTCTTATTAGAAGGCTAAGTCAAAATCAAACCTCTGAATGAAGGGTAGTCAAAGGCTTGGTTTCTCTTTTTCATATAATAGCTCTCAGTTGCAGAATTTTCTGGGAGAAATAGTAATGTGTCCCCTAATATTGATTTTTCCTTAATCGTCTTTGCACAGTTGCTGAACCTCCTTGCATTTTAGCAGGTTTCTCATTTCTAGTTGCCTGAATTTAAAGTGCATGTGCACTCCCCCTTGCTTACATGGAAGGTACAATGACAACAAACAAAATAACCTCTGAAATTATGTTCCTACTGAGCTGTTGCGAAGACATTTTTCATACTGAAAACACCTGGCGCATGGTACCATGTGCATTGATAATCACTCTGGCACAGATTTTTCCTAGGGCAAAGCAAGTATTTACAGCTACATGAGCAGAATGCTGGTGATGAAGTTGTTCTTATAACAATCAAAAGATAACTTGAACAGCAGGAATACATCAACCTCTTGGGGCTCTCTCTAAATCACTTCCAGAAGGTTCTCTAAGTTTCTCTCCCCTCCACAAGTTTAAAACCTGACAACTGCATGGTGCTGATAACCAATATCTATATAAATGCTTTTCCACTATATGTTAAATTGTACATAAAAATAAGTTACAGAACATCTATCTTTAAAAAGCATATTACAGATCTCTTCATGATTACGTATCTCTTAAATCACAAGTCTTTTCAGCATACTAAGCCAGAGGCCAGAATGGAAGTATGGGGTTTTTTTGGCAAGCTTTCCATCCCTCATTGTGCTTTCCTTTCCAGTTAAGCACAGTTCAAACCACACAAGCAATTGGGAGCACTGCCTGGCACCCAAATGACCTGGTCTCTGACAGTGCTACACAATGTCTTGCCATCCCGTACTCTGAGATTATTATCAGCAGAGCACAGTTACAGGAATTCAAGGTCCTCAGATGTTAAGAAGATGTATCTTGTAATAGTGTGAAGTGTTGTCTCGTAGGCTTGACTGACTCACATTAAATATTTACTGTAATTGGTTAGATTAGTCATTCAACTGTAATGAAAAGTATTCCCTGCAGCTGTGCCACCTCAGGCTGTGATCTAACCATTCTCCCCACCCAAGGCCATGCCAGCCAGACAGGAGACCCTGTCCCCTGCTATCTCCAAAGAAGTGTAGCAAGGGTATGAATCCAACACTGGGAACAGCTGCTCCTTCATCACCAACACCTCCTCCAAGAAGAGCAGGTGGGGAAATGGTGTAGCTAGGAGCATTGCACTCTGGATAAAATAAAAATAATTGAGAAAAAAAAAGAGGTTGTGACCATTTCTGACTATTATATCAAACAAGCTCCTTTTTCTCCCAAAGCATAGAGATTTAATTCAGTATGATAAATCAATTGCTCTTTATCTGACAGAGTTTGACAGTCCTCATAGCTTTGGAACAGCATCACCTAACTATGTCATCTTTCCAAGGAGAATGTTTCAGGGCTTCTACCACTGCAATCAGACAGTGCATTCCTTGTCTGGTAAGTGTCAAACTGCTGGTTACTGTTAAAAACTGTTGTGTTCAATGCAAATCTGCATGTATTTCACTACTACACATAGTCATACATATATACAAGAACAAAATGTTCTTTTTTTGCCATTGAAGACATTAACACCAAGACTAATACCTGGGGTGTTCCTGAGCTACCTCCTTTACAGCTGCACATGTAAATGTCCAGCTCTGCTATACATCCATAAAATTATGCAGTATTGCAATGATAAACCTTCAATCAAAACATTAAAATAATCAGGAAATTGTGTCTGTTTCAAATGAATCATCTCTTTTTCAGGTTAAAGCATCCTAGTCCACTTCAGCTATGCCCACATTTTACAGTAGGTAATAGGAGTGTATTTGTAAAACAAAACTATTGATGCTGAGTCACTGGCTTCCTCAGGAGACTTTCTTCTTCCAACTAGAACACAACTGGTCCTGCAGACCATATACACATCAACAGTTGGATTGTACTGGGCATGTTCCAGGATGGGCTGGTTTTGATTTCTACAAAAGGAATTCAGTTCAGGTGCTCCAAGGCTGTCCTGTGATTGAACCAAAGAGCAGTAAGTGAAGATGATTTGAAGATCTGTTTCAAAACCAGTTGCCTGATCTGCGCTAAAACATGTAGATGTACCTTGCTTTTCTTCACAAAGAAGCTGTTCCATGCCTCTGAATTGTCCTCATTGCTGTTCTCCGAATCTTCTCCCCTTTAAGGAGATGACTGATTTTTTAAGATGGGAGGATGAAAATTACATACAGCTGTCAAGGTGTAGGAAAACCATTAATTCATTTATTGTCATAATGATGTTTTCTCCTCTATTCCTTTCCTAATATATCTGAACATTTATTTGCTTTTCAGACTGCTGCAGAACACGAAGCTGACAATTTCATGGTGCTATCTATAATCTGCTCAAGGTCTCGCTCCTGAGTGGTAATGGCCTCTCAAAATGCAATATTTTATATGTGAAGTTAAAATTGTTTTTCCCTATATGCATTGCTTTACATTTATCTATTGATCTGATTTTTGACATGCACGTATTAAATCTAAGAATTAATAGAAACATTGTACATAACACAAAAATCAATTAATCAGCCTGTTATGTCCCAAAATGTTATTTTGAGGCATGCAAGTATTATTACATCCACTTATGCTTTTCCAAACGTAAGAAATTTTACCCTGTGTGATGAGAAGTGAACCTCTGCAGAGTGAATGAATGATCTTGAGGTGTCTAAATCACAGTGTGGTTTTTTGGTATGTGTGTATGTGAACTTTTCTCCTTCTGTCACAATCCAAGTGTCTGCTTTTGAGTTGAAAAACGTATCTTCATCTATATATATAAAAAAAAAAAACCACATAAAAAAGCCCAATACAAGACAGAACAACTGCCCCTCAGTTCAAGAAGGACAAGGAACTGCTTGAAAGATCCAGTGCAAGTCACAAAGATGATAGAGTGGAACATTTCCCTGCTGAGGGAGCTGGGCCTCTTTAGCTTGGAGGAGACTGAGGGGATACCACATTAATGTTTATAAATATGTGAAGGGTAAGTGTCAGGAGGATGGAGCCAGGCTCTGCTCAGTGACATCCAGTTACAGGAGAAGGGGCAATGGTTGCAGCTAGAACACAGGAGGTTCCATGTAAACATAAGGAGAAACTGACTGCCCAGGGAGGTTGTGGAGTCTCCTTCTCTGCAGACATTCAAAACCCACCCGGATCTGTTCCTGAGTGACCTGATCTAGGTGATCCTGCTCTGGCAGGGGGGTTGGTCTCAGTGATTTTTTGGGGTCTCTTCCAGACCCTACCATTCTGTGATTCTGTAACTCCTTGGTTTGCACAGGGCAGAAATCCTTGTGGCACAAGTGACATTCTTGACCATGCTGAATACTGGAAAAATCAGAGTAATATTTGATTACCTGCCAAGCTCTTCCTGCACAGTCCCCTCTGTCCTGGCTGACATGTGCTACCACGGGAGTGGGACTGAGCAGGACTGGCACAGATCTGCTCAAGTGATTTGCCCTGTGAGCCCTGAAGTCGCATCACTGCAAACTGCTAGTGCAGCTGGAGTCACAGTAGGATAAAGACAGCTAAACCACTACAGATCACATCAGTGGCCACACCAACCTTGGCCTTTCTTTGAGTCAGCTTGAGAAGTTATCCACATCAGGAAGGTACCATTTAATTAAATTTAACTATTAATTATAACATAATAATATATAATAAAATTAACTATTAATCAAATAATTAATTTAACTATTTAATTTAATTTGACTGTTTTGTCCTAAACCTGGTATGGTTATGTCCTCAAATTGTCCTCAGAAAATGTGTGGACAAGTTCTGAAGGTCCAGATCTATATCCCTAACTGAAGGCTTTTCTTTGAAGGGGCATCTGGGGGGATTTCCTTAGAGAAGGATCTTCTTCAAAACCTCTGTGCTGCACAATTATTTATTGATCTCAAGAAGTGTGGTCCATTATGAGTGTCTCTGTCCCTCAGGAAGTGTGACTGATATAATGCCAAGGTACCACTTGTTCATGAAGAACTTCATGATGGCTCAAATTTGCTTTTTCTGATCTGTTGACTGAAGGCATTTTGTAGCCTTAATTTTTAAGGTAAAGTAGTGGTTAAAACAACTTAAATGAAAATGTATAGGTTATTTGCTGTAGTCAATAGGCATAAATTGTTCAACACTACCTAAAACTATATACAGAGAATATCATAATTGTATTAATATCAGAATAATATCAGAAGTGTATTAATCGACGAGTGGCTGTGGCTGTGCCTGAAATCCACATCATCAGAGACGGCTACAATTAATACTGCTGGACACTAAGTACCTGAATGAACTCAAGGGAATACATGAAAAAGCCATACATTCAAGAGAATATATGATGGAGAACACTCTTAAAAGATCATCTGCCATGGAAATAGACCTGTTAAGGAAGGATTTACTGTACTCCATGGGTGTGCTTTGAAGAAGCTTCCGCTGTATTCAGTTGCTATTGATTCGTTAGGTACATGAACTGTTCAGCTCTAATTAAAAATCTTTTTCTTTTCTTCTTAGAAACCAGCAGGGGACCTTAAATAGATTTACTCTGAACTGAAAAAAAGTGATAAAAAGATTAATTAGAAAAATGCTAACCCAAATTCCCTGGCCTTCTTTGTGTTGATGTCTAAGTAACCATAGCCTCCCTGGCACTCCCGGAGCTGAGGCAGCAGATGATGTACTTTCCTGAGCTCTTTGATTGCTTGTCTTCAGCACAAACATTCCCATCTCTGCTGGGAAAGATCCCAGTGCTGGGAATCGCAGACAGAAAAGATAGATGCAGAAAAGGAGGACTGGGTTATTTGTCTAACCAGGCTTCTGACCTGGTGAGCCGCTCTCAGTGCAAGGCAAGGGCTGATGAAGCATGGTGCTGGGAATGAGTCTGGATTGGATAAGTTCTTCAACCTCTGGTCCCATCCCACAGCATTTAAGAACTTCTTTGTCAAGTGAACAGAAAGAGGAAGCCATTACTTTTGTAAATGTAACAAGAAAAGCATCAGGACTCCTGTTATTTAAAACAGAGCTAGTCAGGACGGAGGGTGATGTGTGGTAGAGACAATCCAGCATGGAATGGACTAAATGATCCACTGAACTCTATTGCATCAGCAATTTACTGACTTGTATTTCACCTACCTGCACTAATAAATAAGGCACAGACCCCTGCCATTCCTCTGAAAGGCTTCAGCACTGCATTATGCAGCAATTTCACTTTCCCAGCACTAAAAGAATGCTATTTTCTTCATGTTGAGGATACTTCCACTCTAACTTAAAACCTATGTGGGTGCTAATTTAAATGATGCCACAAATAACACATGAGATTTCCAGATGCTGGGGAAAGAGGGAACACTTTTCAAAGGAGTTCTAAAGGCCATGAATTTCATTTTCACATAGGTCTTTTTCATAGTGTGCACAACTTCAATAGGAGCTGGCTAAATCACTGCACAATTATTTAAAATTTCAGTGCTTGGCTTCTTTCATTGCTTTGTGGAGTTATAGAGAAAAGTCTTAACATTATGCATGGTCCAAAGGATAAATTTAATCTTAACGAATTTCACTGCTGCTAATTGCTAAAGTCAAATGGAAGTGTGTCAAAGGCTAATAATTCTCCAGCATCTTCTGAGATGTGAATGCATATTATAAAATAAAATTACTATCAGCTAGAGGACATTCTGTGAATAAGGAATATGCTCTGGGTAACACTGAGGGTCAGATCTACTCTGCTGTCCATTTCCATATTTGCAATTAAACCAATGAAATGCATGAGCTACACTGCTTGCAGACATTGCTCTTTAAATTTTTATTCTTATAGCCAAATCTTTTCAAATCTGCACTTCTTCTCAATAGATTTCACATGTAGCTTAGAACTGTTCCTTTATGTTATATTCTTGACTGTGTATCTAACCTGTCTGATAAAAAATGTAGAACCACCCAAAGAGAACAGTGTTGCTCACGGTCCAAGAGGAAAATCCAGAATATATTTAATCTTATCTCTCATTATTGTGTTTGATCCTGTGAAAGGAAAAGTGTCCTTTGAGGTTATTTGAATGCCTAAAGCTGATCTTAAGCATGTACTAGTGGGTTGACAGATGACATTAAAGATGAGATTAGGAGATGTTTCTGAAGAAATTCCCAGCTGAACTCCTGTCCCAAATCTGAAAACTTAACGTAATTTTGAGCTATTGGGCTGATGTAACCAAATATGTAGAACCACCCACAGCACTGACTCTCCCTTGTGCAAAGATGACTTTCAGTATGACAAAGGGGAATAAAAAAAAATGAACTGCTGTGCATCTTCTGGGTCTCAGAAAAGGTTGCATTGTTATTTGTACCTTGAAATGAAACTCAAAGCCAGTTATTCACTGCATCAGCAGCTCTGTTTTCCCTGATCACCATAATTGTGCATTGTGCTCAGAAGCATAAACAATTTCTCTTCAGTATATTATTTTTACTGAAAAAATATTTCCCAAATAAAAAGCACAGATATGTGACATTTTTTGTAGCAATAAAAGCCTCTAATTTGTGCATCTCTCAGAATTTCCAGGGCTTGGCAGTTTTGACTCTCTGACTTCCCAGCACATTCTAAACAGGTCTTTCACTGATCCCATTTTCTGCAGTCCTTAAAAATCAAGCACTGGTTGTGAGGACAATTTTTTAAAGCATGGTGTTTCTCTACATATCAATCTTATATCTAGGGGACAGTGGAAGAACACTCAGAGGTATCCAGATTCCTTCAAAGAGATCTATTTTACTAAAACCTGAGACAGTATCTCAAGAAATAATGCAGTAGACAGTTCCCAGTAGTGCAGTAAACAGTTACCTGCCTCTTCTGAGAATGCACTTGATAAACTACAAACTATAAAATAAATATTTATAGAGTAAAAAATTGAGCATCATGCAAAGAAGGAGTAAAAAAAATATGTGTACTCAGCAGGACCAAAACAAATTTCATAACCTGCATGATCTAGAGAATATGAATTCAAAGTTCGATTATATATATGTATGTGTATCGATATGTGTGCCTGTGCAAGACCATCCATGCCTCTCCTATTTACTCCACATTTTATTGTCCCTCTCAGAGACTCTTTTTATTATTTCATACAACAGTTGAACTCTAAGAAACTTGAAAATGCCATCTATTGCTATCTAGTTTTTTGCATGTTGGTTAAATGTTGGCTAAGCATGTGTTAAATTCAAGCATGAATTGACTCAGCTGTGTCAATTTCTCCTCATCTTCATTGGAAGTGTCACAAAATTACTCCATTTTCACATCCCCAGTCCTAAGCCAGGTAGTAGTAAAGTTCCCTCTGTACTGATATTGCCTTTATTAGTGATCTTGTAACTCCTGAGGAACGTAAGAGAAAGCTGTGGTGAGAAAAAGTATCTGAGATCTTCTGTATGGATGTCACAGGGAATTAGTAATGGTGTCTTGTTTTAAACCTGCTATTTCAGAAGAACTATGAACATGTTCCCAGTAACTATGTTCTTGATGCAGTAAGCTTTTCTTTCTGGGAAACTGGAAGGTATTAATTCTGTATTTGCATTTGCCAGTCTGGAGATGCTTAGCAAGCCAGCTTTCCTCACCACTGTTTCAGATGCAACCCAGGTTCATTTTAAATTTAATTAGGATTCTGAAAACATTAAGCCGCTGCCACAGGCAGTGATTAGAGAGTGGTGCAGAATCAGCCTTTGTGAGTGTCCCTCTAATTGTGATTAGAAAGGGATGACTGTATTCCTAAAATGAATGCCCTGGAAACCAAAGGCAGATGATGCAAGTCTGTCCTCCGGTTTCACAGCAGCCACGGGGAGTTAACTGAATACCCAGCAGCATTCCTGATGACAATACTCCTAGCACAGGACAGCCTGGCTGGTTCAAGACTCTGTTTCCAGTTCAAATTCAGGACTATGCACAAATCCTATGAAGCCCTTCTCTGAACTCTCCTTTAACAATCTACAAAGTGACACTCGCATCTGTCACTTAAATGGAGTCCCCACTCAGCAGCCAGAACGGGCGTGCTATGCATGGAGAAAAAGAGGGGTCCCAATCACCAAAGTAGGACTAATTTCTAGAAAGAAACAGGCCATGGAAGGCTGGGTTAGATTTTAGCTGGAATACAGAAGAAAACGTTCTGTGAAGTACCATAACAGTTTGTGTTTTCCCTGCCTAGCTGGAGGTTCAGGGCTCATGAAGGAAATTCCTCTCCCTCTTCTAGCAAAATAGCTGATACGAGCACATGAGCTTTATTCTTCTCATGAATCCTTATCAGAGATGCTTTCTCTGCCAAACCCAGGGGAAATCCAAGTGCAATTCAATTAGTGAAAGCAAATGGGGTCACCTATCACCTACAACTTGATGGGCTTGTCTGACAGGGCACTGGAAACATCTGTGTACCCCAAAGCATCACAGTTAAGGTTTTCTGGAGGACGTGAAATATTTCTCTTGAGTATTTCACAGATGCTTGGGTTTAGAGGATCTTCCTTCTTGATTAATTCAGACTTCACAACAACCTTGCTTGACAAAAGGATAACATGTAAAGATTCAAAGAGAGCAAGCAGCCAAAGAGGTCGTCTGAAATAACTTAGATGAGTGCCATTCTTTAATTAATTTCAAGGTCCATTGAGTATAATAAATATACTTAAATTATATATAATATAAATATCAAACCTGTGCATAAGCATGCAAACACTTAAAAATATCTACTTAAGCAATATCAAGAGTCTGATATGAACTTAATTATCAATAATTAAATAATACCATCAGTGAGAGCCTTAGTGCTGCTGCTCACTGACATCAACATTCAGTTTTGCCATGTTTCAGGACAGGGAATTTGAGAACAAAAATTCCAAAAACTTCTCTGGGAACAGAGTAAAATGTAAGGTTCTTGCTATATCTATGACTTCCATCAGTTTCAGTGGTATAAACCAAAACAAAGGATGATTTGTTTCACTATAGTTTTCAGGTTTGAAATCAGTGTCTTTTTTTCAAAGCTTCCCTCTCCTTACAAAGAGACAATTATGAACAACTGTCAGCCTCTGCTCAGAGGAAGAAACAGTCTCCAGAAGAATGAGGATCCAACATGTACTTTGGCACTGCTGGTGTTCACAGGGCTGAAGTCTATTGTCAGGAGAGAGAGGAATCTCCTCTTAACAGTTCTTTGTAAATAAATCTTCAGAAATATATATTTCTGAAATGTCTAACAAAGTAGAATGGACTCTTAAATACCCTGGGTAAATTGTGCTGGTACCCACATTTTAAGGGAGGAAAGTTGTTACCAAGAGATAGAGCATTTCAGAGAACTTGAGGGGACTCTGCTACCTGGACAGGTCAGAGTCTAATGAAGAAACATCCAACGTTCTTGCAGTTGTGGTATGAAAAGACAGCTACAACACAATAATCTTGATTTGTTTTGTTGTATTCTTATACCAGTAAGAACAGGTAGTGCAGATGTAGACATAACAGCCAGAGCACTTGAGCCTCCCTACCTCCAGCAACTGCAGTCACTACTATGAGCAGAGAAAGAGTTTCTTCTTCCTAATGAATTGCTGGAAAATTTTCCAAAGCAGCCAAAACGAAGTCAAAACCACCTGCACATTGTCTCTTACTCTCAGAATAATTTGGTAGCACTGAAGAGAGAGGAACTGTGGTCTCCACCTGTTCCCCAAGCTATATAAGGGGAGGCTGTGCCACCAGAGCAGCATGCAAACTGAACAGAAATAATAAGAAGAACCTTTTTCCGGATAAGAAGAATTTTTCCGGATTGTAAAACCAGTGGGAAATGGTGCTCTGGAGAGATACTTGGACAAAGACAATCACTTATGAAAAAAAACAAAAGAATTTTCTAGGGGAAATGTAATTTTCTGCTAGGAAAAAGAGATGCAATTTTCTGTCAGGAAAATAAAAATGATAGTTTTGTGATTGCCCACCTGGCAGGACCCTATCCATTAAATTCACTTTTCGTAGGAATAAAGCAAATAGGTAAGAGCAATCCCTCAGGAAGCTGCTTCCTGCTGCAGATTCTGTTGTTTCCCACACAGATACTGATTAAGACCCTAGGTTTTCTTTCATGTTTTCCTGCTTTTCTAAATTTATTATTTTTTTTAATTATTCTTATTTTTCTTTCAGAGAAAAAATTTCCAAATGCACAGGTTACATTTAATAAAATAATGAAGTCCATGCTGACTCAGTACAGCAACTCCTAGCAGGAGAACAGCTTTAGGAAAGTATCTACCATTACAGAAAACATGGTAAACAAGTTTTTACTGAATGTCTTCCAGGGTCAGCTCAAAACCCTCTGGTTACTGGACAATATATAGACCACATTATTTCCATCCACATGGATTTGCACTCGTGTGAAAGGTTAATTTTCATGTAAATTGCATGGGAGATGGAATGCCACCCCCCAGAGTCAAGGAGGAGGTAAGGAAAAGAAAATGCAGATCCATGATATAATCTGAGAGAAAATAAAGGACAGAAACTAATTAGGATGTTGTCACTCACAGAAATGCCCTGGAGATCATAAGACTCTGCAGAATTTCTCTTCTACACCAGTATCAAGGTCCAGATTCCGAGCCCCATAATTTGCCTTCTTCCAAGAGCAACCCCCAGTTTCCTGAGCATTTATTTTAGTTCCCTTGGATGTATTTGTGAGTGCTACATAACTTAGAGAAGTGCAGCAGAATGCAGAACATTTTCTGTTTCTTCTGTGGCACAACAAGATGATTATTGTAAGGAAAACTATACTGACCATGACCTTAAATATTTAGCCATTGCAATTAAATTAAAAGAGGAGGAAATTGGGTTGTGATATATTGATCTATGCTTCCAAGACACTAAAACTCAGAAAGAAAGAAATAATTATAATGAGAGTGCCACACAGCAGTATATTTGAACTCAAAGCCACTGCTGCAGAAAAAGTGGAGACAATTGGCAAAGTGAGAGACACACAAAAGGAAGAACTGGGAGTAAGGGAAGAGGTAGCAAATGGTAAACATGTACAAGAAAGCTGCTGATATGTGGCTGAACAATCTTTCTTACTAAGCCTGATGGGTTCATTAACAAAAAACATGGATAGATGCCAAAGCAGCTTTAACCCTACAGTGACCAGCACCTGTATCTAGTGCTTCTGGGAGGACTACAGAGACAGGGGGGTATTCCAGGACTGTGTCATGTAGTTTAATGTTAAGGTTAGCAGCACTGGATCATGGATCTCCACTGCAAATTCTAGCCTGTAAACAGCCCTGACAAGTGTGGAGCCTGGGAGATGAGGCAGCAGATTATTTTTAAAGGAGTAGTAGATCTGTTGCTTTTTAGCAGCGCTTTGCTGCCCCTTGCTCTTAACCTCTCCTTGCTCTTAACCTCTTCCCACCACCGACCATGTTCCAGGGCAAATGTGGGTTTGGACAATGCCCAATTTGCTCCTTTTTCACTTCTCAAGGCACAAGACATTCTCTTTTAATCTGTGCCTTTACCTTTCTCTGTAACACTGAGCTACGAGGAGTGCTCTGTTATTCTTGTGCCCAAGGCAGAGACTTATTTTCAGTTTTGTAAATGTACTACATGCCAAGGCCAAATTTCCAGTTGCTCTTTGCTCTCACTTTAGAACCAGTTGTGTGTGGATGAAAACATCTGAAAATCAGGCCCACCCAGGCTCGTGCAAATGCTCTGTACTGGGGCATCTGCTATACAGCAAGTATGGAGTAGGCAGAGATCCTACAGAATCTTCCTCCTTGATTCTACCTTCTACCATCTTCCAACATCAGTATTGTAGATTGCCTGTGAAAGGAGGCCTTTGAGAGCACCTGGGGTTTGCATCCCCAGGACCACCTCTATAAGACTCAGCTGATACTTCACACCACTGTCACTACCAGTTTTCTTAACATCACACATAGCTGAGACCATGACAGGCATTTGCTGGTTGTCTTTTTCAGGCTTTCTTCCTCAGGAGGCTGTCTCTTGTATATGCACAACCATCTCTGCCCTCTTGCTTCTTGGCCATGGCCTGCTTTTAGGAGACCTCTACTTTCTTCTTCTCCCAGAGGTCCTTTTTCACTTCAGGCCAGAGCCTGCCTTGCACTGGCTGGAGGGTCTGCTTCAGTAGGCAGTACTTCCCAGGGGACAGGTCCAAGGTGCACTGGCAGCACTGCAGGCATTAATACCGGCTTCTCAATCTCTCACTGCAACTTTCCCCCATGTCCCAAAAACCTGGTGAGGGTCTGCCTTGTAAGGAAAATAAATCTGCACTTCTACTTTCCCAAGGCCACATTCAAATGAAAATTGCTGTGAAGGATGATGGCAGTAATTTATAATTCCAACCCTTTACCCAGGATGATGGGGTATGACACTATATCCAGCAAAGGCAAGCAAGTGCTTAGTAGATACTGAGTCAGGGTTGTAATTTCCCACCAGCTGGCAAGGACACCCTCCTGATGGCTGAGTATGCTTTCTCACGCTGACAGCTTTGGGCTTGAGGCTAGTATTATATTTAAAAGTATACTTTATGTTATATCAATATAATGCAGTTCCTTCACTGTGCTGGAGGCATCTGTCTGAGTATAAAAGGCTTGGAAAATCTGGCAACATCAGCAGTGATGCTGTTATCTCTCTTTATCTGGAAGCAGTGTTACCATTTCCAAGAACCTCGATACAATCTGCCCAATATAGCTAGGCAAACAGGAAAAAAGTGCATACATCTGTTCTTCTTGCTGCGGCTGTGATAATGTCTGCACTGCATCTGGACATTATTCCATCATGTGTTTGAGATGCTTCATGCCTCGAAGTCTGAAGACAAAACCCACTCCCACTCTGCACACACTACCCTGGAATTGCTCTCAATGTTTCTTCCTAATCAAATTCAAAATTCAGAAAAAAAAGGAAGTCCTGATCACATGTAGCTGGGTTTCCAATTGTTCACTGGCAGTTACTTCATAGGTCTCTCATGGTTTCAGCCCATAACTACACAGCCACTCACTCCTACTCCCTAGTGTTGGAATGGGGAGGAGAAAATGCAGCAACTGGCTCAAGGGTTTAGACAAAGGACAGAGGACTCACTCACCAGTTATGGTCATGGGCAAAAGACAGGCTTGACTTGGGGAAACAAAATCAAACTCATTTTGTTGTGGAACACTGGAACAGATTTTCCAGGGGGGTAGTTGAGGCCACATCCCTGGAGATATTCAAGGTGAGACTTGACAAAGCTCTGAGTAACCTGATCTAATTGAGAATGTCCCTGCTCACTGCAGGTGGGTTGGACTAGATGACCTTCAGAGGTCCCTTCCAGGCTAAACCATTCTATGATTTTAATTTTAACAAAGCAACCACCAATTTACTAACTGAACCACGATAGGACAGTGATAAATTCAACCAGATCTTAAATAAATACACCTTCCCCCCTTCTTCCCTGGCTCAGCTCTGCTACCTGCTCCCCCACAGCAGAGAGGGAATGGAGCTTGCAGTCATTTCTGGTCTGTTTCATGCATACTGCTCTAGCTTGGGCTTCTCTCAGATTCATGTTCTGCTTGGGAGCAGTTTACTGCTCCAGCATGGGTTACTCCATGGGCTGCAGACAAGATTCTGACCCACCATTGAACTCTGTGGGCTTCAGGGACTCAGCCTGCCACCTTACCACGGGCAGATGGGGAATGGCTGCTCCAGTGTGCCTGTGCCTCCTTCCTTGCTGACCTGGGGGTCCCTATGGTTGTCTCTTTCACATCTCACTCCTCTCCAAATAAAAGAGATCACAAAACAAAGAAACCTACCCTACAGCTTTTTCCTCTCTTAAATTCTCACAGAGGTGCTGATTGGCTCAGCCTTGACCAGAGGTGGGCACAGCTTCGAGCCAGGGGAGCTTCTCAAAGCTTCTTAAGGAGCCTACATCAGTAGCCCCCTCCCCTGCTACCAGATACCAGGTACAAAGCCAACACAATGTCTTTATACATTCCTGATGGGGACAGAGAAACTGCAGGCTGAAAACCAACTATATTCACTGAGCAGATGATACTGTTCTGAACTCCATGGGTGGAATGGCCAGATTCCCTGCTCCCCCACATTCACCCCTCTGGTCAGAGGGATGCAGATGGATACACCAAGGTTAAAAACAGTGAGGATGCAGACATGGCAAATTAGCACATTTAGAACTTCATCAAATATGCCTTAGATTTGGATTCACATGTACCTACCAGCAAGCCATCTGGTTTAGGACATCACTCCCTGTCTTTCCCTCAGGATACGAGACTCCTTTGTCACTTTCTATTTTTACATCTCACTTGGCTCTTGGTTTTGACTAGCAGCTTCTCTAGGTTTTAACCTTAATTCAAGGACCTTTTATTTATTTATTTTCTTTCTTTCTTTTTTTTTTTTAAATGGAAGCGTCTAGATATGACAACAGCTGCATTTCCTTGAGAAAACACATCCTCTAACTTCCATACCACATAATGTGAAGGTTTACAGTGTTGTCCCACACTTTGATTTGCTGTTTGCTCTTCCTCTGATAACTTGTGTAATTAGGTTCAGCTTGAATTTACAGAGATAAGGTGCCTTGGTTTTCCTCCCTCCCCCCGAAAAACTATTTCTTGCACCTCAGAGGCTCAACCAACCTCTATTTTAAAATGTTTTGTGTGGATTCTTGCCATTTTCAAATATCTTGTACTCCAAACCTGCCTGTGAGACTTGAACTTTGTTGAAATTTTGTCCCCTGTTCTACCCCTCAAGGTATAGACCCTGTTCAGTAAAGCCACCTGGAAATTTCTGTTCTTCGTCCTCACTGCAGTCTTACAACTCAAATATTCTTGTTTGCAGCCTTGCTGCTGCCTCCTAGAAAAAGAGAAATGACCCAATGGTGTAAGTGGTAGTGGTCTATTGTGTCCTCTGATACCTGACTAAAACACTCTACCTACTCATTAGCTGTGTGTGATAGGTTGACAACCTTGGCACATAAGGAGTTGGATGCTCTTTGGAACAGCAGACACCTCTTTTACTAGGCATGACAGACAGTTAGTGCATCAATCAGTAAACATTTCTTTGGGCAATCAAACTGGGGAAATAGCTTAGCTTTGCTATTCATATTTTAGGATGGCACACAGCATAATTTATCATCACCTGCATTCACAGTCACATATCTGACAACTGATGTGGAGCTCTGAACACCTCAATATGCACCTAAAGACAATCATCAGTAGCTGTCTTGTTATTGCTCCCCTGGCATCTCAGTGATGTTTATTCATGGGCCTCTGCCTGCCTTCTTAGCTCCCTGGCCCTGCTCTCAAGTCAGTAGATCTAAGCCTGTGTCATCAGCTATATTTCTCATTGTCATTAGAGAAATATAATTTTATTTCCACCCATTTTCACTAAGCCTTGATCAAAACTAAAGTCACTGTCTATGAGCTGTCATACCTTTCATGCAGCAGCTTTTTTTTCCATTCTGGAAACAAATAATAAAGAGCCATCACACTGCTATGTACAAGCAGTTCTCTGGGACCCTTTCTTTGCCCCTTGCTCATGACTATGATATTTTGACCACATCTGTAAATCTTTGGCTCTTTGGCCCTCTCCTCTGATACTCTCCAGCAGAGACAGGAGAGTAATTTCTCCTTAAAATGCCATTACTAATGCTGTGGGGGTTTTTATTCCATCATTTGTAGAAACATAGGACACCTTATGCAAGACTGGGGCTGGCCACAGTAGAAGCACCTTAAGTGTTGAGGTGCCAGGGAGACCCCCTCACATTAGGTGCCAGTATGAAGGTGCAGCTCTTAGCTTTCCACCAGCTCACTGCGTGACAGAGTCCTGCCATTTCCAAAGGAAACAACAACAGGGTTAGACAGCTAATTCTGCCTGTTTGTTATCAGCATCAGAAAATATCTGTATCAGAGCAAAGATTAAATGAAAGATTAGGCTCTGGACATAAGAAATAGCTCCAACAAGAATCAGAACAACTGTTTGACAATGTCAAAGATCATGTTTAGCATCAGATTCATGCTGCCCTCTCCCCATACCACTGGGAGACTTGGACACACATCAGCAGGTCTCAGTTCCTGCAGAAATATTTTCTGGTAATGGCTACCATGAGGCTACAGTACACAAGGAATGCTTGTCACTTTTCTTCTCTCTCTTTTTTTTAATTACTATTTTTTTTAGTTTAAATAGGAGTACAGAAGCAGTTGACCTAAAAAGGTGGGGTTAATGAAAACCATGAAGATGGTGAATGTCAGAAGAATGGGTTGAGGATTTGCATGTATTGTAGTGGAACCACTGCACATATTTCCATAACAGTAAGTGATGAATAATAAAACATATAGGTTGTGTGTTTTTATCATGTCATCATCTCTGATTTAATATTCTTTTTGGTGTATTGTTTTTTTTCTTCCTGGTCCACATTGTTCCTTCCTTGGCTGTTTAGTTCAAATTCTAAGCCTTTCTCCACCTTTGGGAGTTTTATTTATGCCTTTCTCCCTTCCTGATGCAAAACAGAAATATGCATTAAAAAGCTATCCCAGAGGTGATTAGAGTCATTCATATGTAAAGCAAATAGAGTGATATCTGGGGAGGACTACTAAGAGCATATCATTGTTCAAGAACCTCTTGTTTTCATCTGTTTTTTTCCACCATCACACACCCCCACAAAAGAAAACTCATACCAAAATAGATGACAAAAAAAAGAGATGGTGCTATTTGGTCACAGTCTTGGAAAATTGTTCTCTGAAGGGAATGGTGATAGTTTGTATCTTATTGTTTACCAGGCAGATGGGCAATCCCTGTGACAACCTGATCCTATAGCTGCTGAATGTTAGCAGAAGTGTTATTAACACTGATCTTTCCACACTGAACCCGAGGAGAATGTTTACCTTTCCTTTCAAAGCAAACAAGACCAAGATTTATGCTCTTACCTCTGTTTTACAAATGAAGAGCATTGTAAGAAAGCCTCAGAACAGGACACATTTGCCTAGCTGTCTTTTGGACCAAATGTTACATTCTCCCATTAACCATCATATGCAAAGTGGAAACTGAGGAGGAGCTGAACTGCACTTTGCTGTCACTTAACCAGAGAGGCACCCAATGAAAATATAAGCAGAAAAATGAGAATAATACACCAGAAATTTTCTTCTCCCTTCAAAGTTCAAAGTTCTCTTTGGGATTAGAATTTCACCTCAGATGGCTCAGCCAACAAACATATGCCAACAGTGTGAACCTCTCTCTATATGATCTGGCATCTCAACATTTAGCAAACTTCCAAAATGTTATTAAAAGAGCCACAGATACTGTAAAGATCAGCCTTGCTAATAGTAACACACCAACTGTCTGTCACTGGTGTCCTGGATTAATGGCAGGGTAGAAGACTGTAAAATACCTCCATTTATGCAGTGCTGCAACTCACCTTACTCAAGCCAGCCCCAGGAAAAAAAAAAAAATGTTACTGGGAACTGCAGCCTATGGTGGGAAGCAGGAGAGCTCAGAAAATGCACATAATGGAGCAAATATTTATTGTCAACTTATTAAATTATCTGGTAGAGAGGAGGCTGAACCAGACTGGTGAGGAGGGGTAGGCAGTTATGGGGAGTTGATCCAAAGCAGAGATGGCAATAGAGGACCACCAAGGAACAGAAGCCCTTATGGTGTGACAGCCACCCCTATGCTACATCATTCCCCTGCACACCATGCTTTCTGGAAGTGATGATAGACCTGAAAGCTTAAAACCTACCTCAGCTCAGTTCAGGAGTGTGCTTCTAACCACAAATGTCTGGATATCACCCACCTACCTCACTTCAGCTTGCACCACAGAGATGATTTGGAGCTGAAATTCTAAGTCTAAACTGAAAAGAATTTGATTTTAATTCTTCCTGGGTGTAACTAAACAAGAAGGCATATGCCAAAAAAAAAAAACCAGCTGAATCAAATTAATTAGTGTTCTGCTCTCTGAAAGCTTCAGTGCTCACAGCCAGGTAAGAACTAGTCCAAAGGAAAGACTCTCGAGATGCATTCAGCTTAGATATGGGGTCTGCTGGCAGCTCCCTGTTCCCTTGACTAACACAGACATGGTCGCTAGCACAGCCAGGGACACAGAGAGCCTGAGAGTCCCTCAGGTGCTTTGCCCAAGTGCCTGAGCCATCCTGCAATCAGATTTCAAAGCACTGAATATTCATTACAATGAATTCAATCAATCTTTATTGTATGCACAACTGCAAAGTGTTCTACAGGCAATTTCTGTAAGTAATTTTTATTGTAATTTCCATTCCAACTGCAAATAGAAACTTGATCTGAATGTTTTCATAGCAGTCTCCCACTTGAGCTGTTACCATGAAATATGTTTTCTGTCCTGAAGTATTGAGGACAGCACAGAACATATGGGATTGGCAATATAAAATTATTTAGGAAATGGATCCTATTACCAAGTGGTTGGCATGTCAAATATTAGGAGAAAGGGTGACAAGATTATCTTACAAAAAGGATTCAGAGGAAAATGGATTACGACTAATGAGATTATTCACTGGGTTTTGGTTGCTTGGGTTTTCTTTTGTTTTTTTTTTTTCTGTGTGTTTAGAATTGTGACTTAAAAGACCATTAAAAATAAGACACTACATTTTAATTATAGAGATGGTTTCCTTTTTCCTGGAATTATGAAGAATTTAGGGAGTAACCAAAGGGAAGTATGAAAAGATTGCTCTGTACAACACTCTATCAAACTGCAGTTGAATATAAACAGTTATTTGTCTAATGAGCAAAGTAATTATTTTTCTGTTCTGTCAAGTGTTAGAGGGTCTCTCTCTCTCTCTCTCTCTCTGTCTCTCTGTGTCTTTTTCCCTTCCCCAAGAGGAAAATAAAGGGAGCAAGGGAGAGAGACTGATGGATTGGAAAACTAAAATAGCTTTACTGGAAATAAATAATAATAATAAAATGAAATATATACATATATAAACAAAACCAATATTTAACCCAACCACCTTGATGGAAATTAGGTCATGGTCACCACTGATGATGTGGAGAAGGCACTAGAAGAGTCCCAGACTGGATTCAGCAGATGGAAACTGCATTCAGGTGCTGGATTCTGGAACTGGTTTCAGGAACACATGGATTAGGATCAAAGGCAGAAGAATGGACAAAGTCCTTCATGGGTACTGGTCACTGAAGAAGAGAGCTGGACCCTCATTATCCCTCAGCTTTACACCAAACATGGCATTGACCAGAATCCCTTACTGGTCAATTTGGGGTGACTTTCCTGGCCTCTCCTCCTGCAGGTGCAGTTTTTCACTTTCTGCACCCCCAGCATGGTGCACAAGCCCCAGCAGTGGCCTTGGTCTGCACAGGAGTCAGTATCAGCAAGAGCCCTTCTGCACACCAGTCCTGGGCAGGAGCTGTGAATATCAGATGCTACCACTGCCAGAAGCAGACACTGTAGGTCAAAATCTGCCCTTGCCTTCAGAAAGGGCAGACACTTAGAAGAGACTGAGCTGAAAAGTCACTGAACAGAATTAGTTCTGTTCTGACTCAAACCAGGGCACATTCTCAGAAACAGAATTTTGGAAAGAATTCCTAACAATGTCCTTCTGCTTTCTAATGTGACTCAAGGAGGGTGCTGGTTTAGGCTACAAGCTGGCAACATAATTAGTTGATTAAGCAAAGTGACTCTGGAGTGCACACAGACCTGCTGCCTGTGATCTCAGTAATGACACATTTTGTCCCTCAAAACAGGAGGCTTCTGGAGCAGGTGCCTGCATCAGAAAACACTCTCCTGCTGTGGCAATGTTCCAGGCATGCACCAATGGTTACAAGATGCACCTTGTACCTTGCACTGGCACAAAATTGGACTTTATATGATGGTTCAGTACAAATTCTTCTGAATCAGAAGACAATCTGCAGAAAAGGCACAGAAATGCCTTACAGGTTTAAAAGATAATGTCCTACCACACTATATTTTAATAAAAGGTCACCATCCTCAGTGAGAACTAATAAACCATAAAAATGTTACTGCAATCAGCAGAAAATCTCTTCCCTCGCTTCTCAGGCACTTTTCTCCTATAAAAATCAAATGCTACTGAACCAACCAAACTTTCCAAATAAACTGTATAATCTCACCTTTGTTTTAATTGATACAATCATTTAATTTTAATAGCAAAATTAAAGCAGTTATGTATTGTCCCCCATTGAATAGGGAATTGGTTCCCTGGAAATGCTAATAAAGAATTTTCTACAAAATGCAATTGTATCTGATAGGTTTGTTGGAAAATTTCATATTGGGTACGATAAAGATCTCTTGCTCCATCAGGAAAAGTGAACAAATTACATGAAAAATATCCCACAGGCCACCAGAAGTAGAAAGACTTACTGGTTTCAAAAAAGAAAATTAAACTACTCTAAAGATTTTTACCCCAGATAAAACCTCTACTTTGTTATTAACAGTTCTGGGGAAATGCATCCAAGGTTTTCTGGTAACCCATACTACCCATTTATTGATACTGAAAAATTACCACAGGGTTGTCCTCTGGGATGCTCATTTACTTCTGCTTGTGTGAAAAACCTGCATGTCTATTTACCAGGCCATGGGACAAACCACAGAATCACAGTTGGAAAAGTTGTCACAGTTGGAAAAGACCTCTAAGATCTCCATGGTCAACTATCAACACCCCCAAAAAAACACAAAAAACCACACCACCTCACTATCCAACTTGAGATGTGGCCTTACCAGTGCTATGACCACTTCCCTTCTCCTGCTGGCCACATCATTTCTATCCAGGCCAGGGTGCCGTTGGCTTTTTTGGCACCTGGGCACATTGCTGGCTCATCTTCAGCTGGATGTTGACCAGCAATCCCAGGTCTTTTTCTGCCAGGCACTTTCCAATCACTACTCCTCTAACCTGGAGCACTGCCAGGGGTTGTGGTGACTGAAATGCAGGATCTGGCACTTGGCCTTGTTAAATCTCATACAATTGGCCTTGGCCCATCAACTCAACCTGTCCAGACCCATCTGCAGAGCCTTCTGACTCTCAAACAGATATGTGGTTATGTTTACAACAATGAGGAATACTCAGCGGTGAAGGGGTTTGGGCAGGGGTCTCAGGGGAGAAGGGAGCAAAGGAAATCAATCCTGAAAGACCTTGGAGGAAAGGCAAGATCCTGAGAATAGCACAATGACTTGAAGAGCAACAGGGCTAATTTACCGATGGTTTAGTAATTGTCAGACTCCAGTGAAAGGCATAGAAAGCCTTTAAAATCTCTATAAAAGGGCCCTGTTTTAAAGAGGCTGTCATTGCTGAAAAGAAAAATAATAGACTAATGGGACTAATTCTAAACCCAGCAAGTCTGGGAAGAGCAGAAAGGGAAAGCAATCATGTCAGACGAAAGAGAACTTGTAAGGCAAGAATATTCTGCTGGGTACCATCAAGTCAATTGTGGACTAATGCACATCTCTCATGCCTGTCACTAATTTCAATAGGCTGGGTATTCCAGCACTGTTATTGTGTTATCTTTTTAGCCGAACGTCTAACACACGGGCATTGAAATCTTACCCTTTCTCCTGTATGTGGAAATACTGCACAGCCCCACGTTTGGTAGGCAACACTGCACTTCAGTAACTAGAATGCTTACCAGTAACTAAAAATTGAAGGATATATCTGAGCAAAAGAGAGCAGCAAATGCTTTGGTGGCTATCTGGCAATTCCCAGCCAATGAGCAGGGATTCATATCAACAAGGAACGGAATCAGTTGTTCCCTCTCCTAGAGCTTCCCAGTATAAACACACATGGATGGTATGCTGTGCCAGGGCTGTGGTCACCAGGGAGCAGTTCTTTTTTTTGAGGCTCCTAAGATTACTTCTCACAGAACTGTTTGAAGGAAAACAACAGAAGTCTCTATGGGGCTTTTCTGATGCACTCCGTGATGCAGACATTAAACTAAATAAATAAATGGCAAAGCACAGTTATTAGCAGGAAACCTAGTCATAATTCTGTAACTCCACAACCAGAATATCTGTTCTACAGGTTTCTTAAAGAATCATACAGTAATTTAGGTTGGAAGGAATTTAGGTCACCTAGGCAGACCTCCCAGAGCAGGGCCAGCTTCCAGTTTAATGAGGTTGCTCAAGGCTGTGCCCAAGAAAGTTTCAAATGTCTCCAAGGATGACAACTCACCAAATTTCCTAGGTAACTATTCAAGTGTTTTCCATCCTCACTGTGGAAAAAATACTTTCTTTATAGCTATCTGACAGATTTAATATTTCTATATTGAAAGTAAAAATTGTTAAATATGGTCTTTTCAGCATGCCAAATAAATATGTTTAGATAAACAAATGTCCATCTCTTTGCTAAATTTATATATAAAATAATTCAAGGACTCTTGGGATTTCTAAGTTATTCCTTTCTAAGTTTGAACAGAGATAACAGATCACAGCTTTTCATCCTGCTTTTAAACTAAAAAAAAAAACAAAACTATCCTTCTTTGGATCCTTCCACAAGGGGGATTTTGATGCACCCTGTTGCAGCTCTGTCTCCGAGACAGGACACGTGCTGTGCTGCATCAGCACTCACCAAAGATTCACTTAAGTAGATTTGGATTATGTGCTAGAAATTATTATTTTTAAATGCATCCCAGTATCTCAAAAGACACAGTTCTGCTACACACTGTGCAACACAGAACAGCACAATGGTTTCTGGCAAATTTAAGCAGTAGTACAGAATCCTCATAGGTAGGCATGGACTGGACAAGGTGGAAGAGAGGAGGTCAGAGGATATCAGGTCTTCATCTCCCAGTCCAAGCACTGGGCTATCAAAATCACAGTCCCAGATGTACTGTGTAGAGACCTACAGTGGGGAGCTGAAGGCTGCAGCATGCTGTGCCTCCTTGTCCCAGCAGCACAAAGAGAAAGAGGTCTCCCCTCACAAACTGGGATCACCTTGCCCTCCTTCTCCCCTGCCACCTGACTTGAGGCTGCAATGACCTCAGAGCCACTGCTGGACAACCAAATAGATGCAGAGAGAGCCCTGGCACAAGCCAGTGCTACAGAGCAAGCAATAATCCTCGTGGATCCAAGCAGCACATAGAAATGCCCTTCTCTGGGTGGCTGGTTTTAACCATGCCTGTGTCACGGCAGTGCTTAGAGCAACGATATGAGAGTCAATGCACATCATGTCCTTGTGCCTCTGGGAGTCAAAACCTCTGAGTGATTCAGCATTTGCCCAGCAACCTGAGAGACTGGGATAAAGTAACACTATCTTTTCTGTAACTATAAATGTTTCCTGAATTAGATTCTGTTGGGATTAAGAACATATCTCTAAGAAAATACTGACTTGTAAAATTGCCAGCGATGGCAAAGCCATCACAACCTTTGAGAAATAATAGAGAAAATCCCAGGATTAAAAATGTAAAGGAATAAATCTTCTTTCAACTTCCAGTTTCTACCCTTAATTTTTTTTTTATACCCGGGCCTAAAATGATGGTCCCATTATCAGACTTTGTATCCTCATGTAAAACTACCCTGAAGTCATTTTTCTTCCTCCTTAGGGAGCTCAATGGATTAATTGACCTTATTTCTTTGTAAGTGGGTCCTACCCTTCCAGCTGTTGATGTTTTCACCACTTGATGTTTCCTCAAGGACATTTACATAATAGTTGCCTTGAACTGTACTTATTACTCCAGGAGCTGAAGCAGGACATGCCATGGTAACAGGCTCTCAATTGCTCCTGTGATCTCTACAGCAATCACTGTTTTTCAAGGGGGACAAACTCATCTCCTCACAATCTCGGGCAGAAAACCAGGGCAATGATTCTGTAAACACAATTCATGGCTTGCAATCCTAAATGCAAACCCATCTGAGACAAAACACTAACTGAACCAAATATTTGTATTTTCCTTCACTGGCAGATTCATCTGTGCACATAAAGATGCAGTCTAGTTTTATCCCATAAAAAGAATAATGCAATACAGGTCCAGGGTTATAAAAGTGTAAATGCAGGCATTTTAAACATTAAACATTATTCTTTTTATCCTCTATTTCCCTTTCTCACTCATGCACAAATACTCCTCTGAGGCACACTACAGAGTCAATCAAAGCACCATTTCAGCGATGGGAGCAGGACTGGCTCCTGAATGCCTAATTTTCAAAAGATTGCTCTTTGCTCTTCTGAAAGGTGTAACACCCCCCACCCAATCTTCTGAGGACCACAGGTGGCTCCCATCTCTATTACTTGAACATGAATCACTCCCATTGCCTACACACTACAGAAGTTCCACAATATCTGCAGGAGGTTTGAAATGAACTCCTGATTTCAAAGCAATACTCTGAGGGGAGCTCTAGATTATATTTGGGTTTGCTCTGAAGCCAAGACCTTCAGTCATGAACCCCTGAGTACCCTAAACCTGAGGGAAGCTTTCAGGAAAGGTGACTGACATTAGTACTAAGAGGTAGTGCTGGGCAAGCTTTGTGTTCCAGAACCCACCCTAAGTACTTCACAACAGTAGGATCATGATGCTCCCACCTAAAACATCACTGTCAAAGTGTCATCTTTGGTATAAATCCTATACGTATACTAATAAATAGTAAACCAGTTGGAACAAACCTATGGAAATACACCTGCTAACTACAGCTGGTCAGAGCCATAGGACTTTCTTGACCACATCTTTCTAATGATGTCATTCAGGGAGTCAACAAATTAGCATTAAAAAAACTCAGCTGAGAAACTGGTGGGGTTGCTGAGTGTGACAATTGTTTCCAGTTCAATAAGATGAGGGAAACAAACACATGATACCTGGGAAAGCTAAGACAAACATCTACCTTGGGATGTTCAGCAGATAGTTTTTGGGGATGCTGTTGCCAAAATCCTTCTAAGCCAAAATTCTTCAGAGATGAGCTCTGCAAGCCGTGGCCAAGGATGCTGCTACCTCCACCTCCTACTGGGGACCACTTCACGTCCTGAGAGCTGGCAACTGTGCTCACCAAGTGAAGTGAACGAGCTGTGGTGTATCCAGGTCTCTCCTCCTGCCCGGCCCCTGCTACCCGTTAATGCTCACGGACGGTCCTCATGGGATGTGTGCGTGGTCCCATTCTCCTGCAGAGGGCAGGAACGCAGCGTCCCTCCTGCTAAGCAAACAATGCACCTTCTGCTCAGGTCTCTCAGCTCTTTGTACCACCATGGGCAGCCTGCAGGACTGAAGCCAAGCTTGTCCACGGTGCACAAAGCTTTGGCTGCCAAACGTGCAGAGGATTTATGGCACATCAGTGTGTGTAACAGAATCGGACTGTTATTCCAAGAAATCCGACAAAGCAAGTGGTAATTTTCCTAATCAGTGCAGTGGGAGCAGTCCTCCAGAGCAATACCCAAATGTGGTTTTCCATTAGCCTCCTTTGGGCTGCAGTTCTACAACGTAACAATTATTCAAATATAATTTAATTGTAAAAATCCTACTTTTAAGCTGTGCTGTGGGTTTTGACATTTGATAAATTCACGATACATTTTACTGTATGTTCCTGCTCAGGTGTTATTGTGCAAAATCCCACAAATGCAACAAGAGACAATAAAACTTCTGACTTAAGATATTAATTAGGTGATTAAACTGTCACACAAGATTTGTTTGTCCTTTGTAAATGACTAGCTCAATCCTCACAATTTATAAGCAGAACAAATCATAAAACAAAAGCCTTGGTTCACTATAAAAACCACTAAGCATTTGCACAAGGCCAAAGCAGCCACAGAAAATTGGTTTTCCACAGCTTACTCAGTCTTGAATAGGCTCTGCTTTGTAGATTATTTTTTACTGAGTGAAGCCCAAACTCATTATAGTTCAGACCTTTAGGTACAACGTGTGTTTGCTCCATTATTTTTAATGTCACCAACATCACATTTTAATCTCTTATATTAAAGCAGGAAGAGTACAAAGATATATTTGCATTTTATTACCAGGGTAAAAAAGGGGACTATGCTAATCTCCATGTGGACCATGGAGAAGGACAATGATTATTCACTGGGCAAAGAGTATGTTTAAGGTAAAATGAAGTGGAGCTTTTTGACCAGCATACTATTCAATCTTGGAACTGGTTATCAGTGGATCTTCAGGCAGTCAACACATAAATAGCCTGAGACAAATTCAGGGGATGGGATACTAATCATAGCATTCCAGGAGCTGATAACAAACCTTTTGACTGGTGATTGCCACAAGCTGGGAAGCTCTGAGAAACCCAGTCCCTCCTCAGTCTGGCCTTGCTGTGGGCAGCAGGTTGGACCAGAGACCTCCCAGGGTGCCTTTCAACCCGAATTGTGCTACATCATTTTACACACATTCTTTTCTTACAGAGTTAGCATCCCATCTGCAATCAGAAACAAGTTAGGCAGCTACATGGGCATTTGATTTTGGTTGTTATGGAAGTTTTTGCTCTGTGTTAATAGCCAGAATTGTGTCACCCAATCCAAAATGTATGACCAAGTCAACAGTCTTCAGTAGCTTCTCTGATCAATGAACTGTACAGTTAATTTTGCCAGGATTATCACAAATCAGTTCTTCTAGAGAGTACTCCAGACACCTGAGTAGTAACAGTGCAGAGGCATTTTACAGTTGGTGCCATTTCAGATCCACACAAAAAAAAGACCATCTGCTGGGCCAGCCATGATCCCAGGGAGTCACGGTGCTGAAACCCAGACGTGCCACTTGTGGTGCCCTAATCTGATCTGCTTATTACAGCCCATTACCTTTGTACTGAGCTCAATAACTTTGTGTTTGACTTAAATACATCTTCCAGAATGACATCCTGTCTTAATTTGAAAATGAGAGATGGGGAATCCATCTCTTCCCTTCATCATGTATTTCAGTGATTAATCACTCTTTCTGTTAAAAACAGGCAGAGAATTCCTAATGTGAATGTGGCTGGTGACAGTTCCCAGCCATTGCTTCTGTAGTACTCAGAATTTTCTTATTGGGAATATGCTCACACATTTTAATGAGGTCACCTCTGAGTCTTGTTTTCAATTCACTTACATGCCAATTTCTTTATTTCTCATGGGATGAGGTATTTCTTACAGCTCATGAATCATTTTGGTAGTTCTTTCCCTTGCTCTCTCAAATCTTTGAACAGTTTTTCAGGAAAATGATTAAGAACTGGGTACAATAATCCAAGTCTGTGCATAGAGTTAAGACATTTCTGAACTATCAGGAATCTCTTTATTAATGAACATTCTACCATTGACTGGGGCGAGCAAACTGGGGTTTTTTTTTTTTGATAAAATAAATCGATAGTAGAAGACTGACAGTTACTATCAGAAAGGATTTTTGCTAAACGAAGGTTAAGCTGAGCACTCAGATTCCTGAGTAAAGAAAACAAATCTTAGTGAAACATGTTGGTTTTCAAGCTGAGGCCTTTCCAATGTCACGTTACCACCTGAACTCAGTTTCACAACTATGAAATTGGAACATCTTGTTTACACTGACACAGCAGGAAAAGAAAAACAATACTTGCTGTATTACTCTCATAGCAATTCCATTTTTCACCACTACTGAAAATGTCAAGTAACTATGCCACCTTCATATTAAAAAATTAATTTTACGCTAGTCCTTTCTTCTCCAGGGGCTATTCAAAGTAATTCTTAGCCCCTAGAACCACCATAGACACAGAAAAATCTGTTAGCCTATTGCTACACTGGTAAGATAGATAACTACTGAGATAAAGACGTGGGTTGTATCATATTCAGCTCAAACCCACTGAATTTTTGAAAACTTTTAGCTGACAAGTCTCACTTTAGAATTACTGCTGCCATAAATAATGTTTAATAATGTCAATTTAAATGTATTATTCCATTGAAAACCTGAGCTCTCCAAAATCCTTATTTCCTTTCAAAATATTCCTTTTTAGCAACAGAGACACATGTTTTCTTCAGCAGTGACGGATGCTGCATTCCTTTTGCTGCTCAGGATTCTTATCATCCTTTCAGACAATTTAATTTCTTTCTGCTGTAAAATCTATTACCAGAGGAAGAATTGCAAGTAAAACCCAATGACTGGAATCAAAACTGTTTTGGCAACACAGGAATACTTCATTGATCCACGTAACACCTAGTAATCCTATTTTTTTAAATATGTAGTTACTTAGTCTTAGGAATTACAACTTGAGCAATATAATGAAAAAGCTAATGAGGGATAGAGACTTGTGTTATTCATGTAATGGAATTCTGTAAGATACAGTTCAACTTGAACTTATTTGATGTTTTGATTTTGGGAAGTGCCCTATATAAATGTATAAAGGCTGATTAACCAGAGAGAACAAAAAACCAACAGCAATCACAGCCTCTTTATTCAAAGAGGTGCTTTCTAGACAGGTTCGCAATAAGAGATCTACTTTAAATTAGATATGAAGCAGCATTTGTCAGTAATTTAAGTGGGACTATAAAACTGATGCTAGTAGATATGAAAATACAAATAAAATGTGTGGCTTCTTATACAATTATTTGCAGAATGACTCAGAAAAAGTAACAGCCCTTTCCAGACTTCAAACTATATGAACTGATGGCACTCTACTGGAGTGTTTACTGACAACTTCAATAGGACTAATTAATGGAAATGGTCATAGAATTAAACACATTGGTTAGCAGGATGACACTACCCCCCAGGTTTTTGCAAACATCTACACATTCAAACATGTTCATGCTCCTAATGGCTCATCAGTTAACTTTAAATCATTACTCCAGTGGTGAAGATGGAGACAGTCACAGCAACACACTGGAACCTGTGCCACAGGTCTGGAAAAATAAACTGGTCGTATTTTACAAATAATATAGATTTGCATTTTAATACATTCCAGTACAAAGGTATAGATCCAGAAATAGGCAGTCTAAGATAAGAGACAACAATAGCCTGGAAGGCAGAGTCTGAAAGGGATCTATAAGTCTCAGTAGAGAAACGGCATGAAGTCTTAAGCAGCTGCATTATGGCAAGAAAAGTTAAGACCATTTTTTTAATATGTGAAAAGAAAATAAATAAGCAAAAGCAGAGAGGCAGTTTTTGCCTGTTGATGAGATTATTTTAGAATAAAATATTCCATCTACTACTTTTTTTCTTTTTTTAAGATGTTAAAAAAGGACAGAAATAGGATAAGAAGAGCCATAAAGCTCAGACCCAAGATAATGCCTTAAAGCAAGAAACTTCAGGGGCCAGATCATCTTGTTTTTTAAGGAAAAGGACTTAGAAGAGACTGTAAACTAAAACAGGAAAAGACACAGAAAACCAGCAGATAGAAGTCAGAGAAATTAAAATTAAAGACTAGTCAGCATTTTTCATGAAGATTAGTGGATCTTTTCATCCCTCAAGGCTTTCAAGTGAAGACTAAATACCTTTCTAGAAAAGTTTTAGGAAAATAAGAGTAATTTTCCAAATAGTTGTTAAAGCATAAGTGCAACTGCATGTTTGTTCAATAAATGGAATAAAGAGCCTTTATGAATACTATTCTGTCTGAAAAGGTAGAAAGGTCAGTGCAACAAGGACTGCAGCTAAAGGGGATCAAATTTTTCTGGCTCAATGATTCCTGTTGCAAGAATTTCACTGCTAACCAGACATCTAATATGCAACTTCAGAAGTCCTACATGTGAAAGAATGTAATTTCACCCCTGCCTCAATCTTAAAATCCAAGAGCTTAAATATGTCATTCTGAAATTCAGATTGTTACATTTGTAGTACCCTCCTCATACAGCACGATCTCATGTCACATATACACTGCAATATTTTAATGGAACAGCCCCAAAAGAAGGTGAGTTTATAGCCTGAGATCTTTTGGTTTTGTGAGCTCAGTCAGCACCAAACAATACTTGTACTTTAGAGATAAGTTAGAACACCTAGGACAGCAAAAAATTCTGGGTTACCAGCTGGATTTTCTACTGCAACATATCATATAAATGGGTATTCTACATTCTGAAATTTAGGGTGAATAAATATTTAATTCTAAAATTGACATGATTGTAAATGCTACATGCCTTTGGAAGCTGGTATCCTACAGAAATCCATGGAACACAGCTGTGGCTAGCAACAGCAGGACATACATATTCATCTGACAGTGTAGATTCCTACTTGAATCTTCCCTAGAAAGAGAGTGCTTCACTCTTCAGCTTACAGCCTTATTTCTTCCCCAGGAACTGCCTTCAATCATGTCTCCTTTTCACCCTTCAGATAAAAACAGCTTTTGTGTGTTGAGTGAAGCTGTAATCTGTAGATTACCATCCAGAGTATTCTATCTGCCAGCCTCTGAAAAGGAATATTGTAGTCCACTCCAAGCCCTGCACTGCAAAGAACTTTCAGTTTGGGTTTAAGTCTAAAAACCAGTATGGAAATGCACTCTGAGCCAGTCCCATTCAACTGCTGAACTGGAAGCTTTAACGTCATTTTCCATCTTTGGTTATTACAACAGCTACATACCATGGAGCCATCAAAAAGGGCAGGAAGCTTTTGCTTTTTTGTTTTGTTTGTTTCATTTTCTGGCTAAAGTTAGAACCCTTGACTTGAATCTACTAGCATTTGATTGAATAGGAAATCAGAAGTCAGACAGGAATTTTTCAAGCCTTGAAAAGATAAAAATGAGTTACTGCTTCAATTGGCTGTTGAATTAGCTCCTATGAATAATAGCTCCCAGTCTTTTCAAGTTCTGTGGTTTAATAAGACTCCCTTTTATTTCTCTGTGTGAAGATTTACTGGAAAAGATTCATTCCTTCTGGACATAACGATTACATATAAAATCCAGATATGAAAAAAGAAGTAGATATGCAAAGCAAAAAGCCTAACTAGTATAGGCTGCTGGTAGCACTGTTTTTGTACCAGCTTCTCCGTGTAGCAAACACAAAGGTCTGTTTTAATTACACTACAGGACTACAACTGAAGGGGCAGGAGATGGGACTGCACCATACAGGCATTGCAGAGCTTCTTATAAATATCAAAACAAGAAAAAGCAAAAGGGGACAGATCAAACATAAACCAGTCACCAAACACTCAAATCACCCATGTCACACAGCTGGGGCTCAGGTGGTATGTGGGCTTCTGCAAGTCCAGAGAAAAGCCAACAAACTGGGGAGAAATTTTATGTGATCCAAGAAGTAGATTTCTACTGACCCCTTACCTAGAGCACCTACAAGCAGACCCACCAGAAACCACTCTGTGACCACCAGTAATCCAAATGAAAGGTCATTACAAAAGGAAACAATTCTGTATTCTCTGTAAACAACTTTTGTTGTGAGTTAATAAGGCAGTAGGTCCTTACCTGCAGGAATTCTAAGCCTTCTTCTACGCAAAAAGCAGCATTAAAGATGTTTATCTAACCTCCAACTAGGCACAAGCTGTTAATGCATTGCCACTATCTTCCATGGCACCATCTAGGTATCCACACTGACAGTATCCAACCACACTGCTCAGAGGCAGTGATTATGTGGGACACAGTGTGGAGCAAATTCCCACAAGAGACAGAACCTCCAAACACTCCATCATCTTGTACTCACAGAATGAAATACATACATGAACCCTACACATTTAAAATAGGGGTATAGCCATTAAAGTACTCATCACAAACCTGAAATTCCATCCTACCCAAACAACCAACCACGCCTTAGTGACAGAAAGAAGCCCACGGGACATCAGTACATTGTCTAATAATGGAAATCTCTCCTGTACAAGAGTGGTAATACAACATCATGTATCTATCTATTTTGACATAGTCTTTAATCACTCTTTTTGCATAGGACCACTGCTTCATTCCCCAAACAGCTAATCTATATTTTGCTTCCACCTCCTGACTCAATGTGTGGCCCATACTTTACTTACTGCCCACTCTTCAATTGTGTTCTGATGGCAGAATTATTTTCTCCAGGGTTTCTCAATAGTGCTCATCACTTCAATAGCTGAGTGCTGCACAAACACAAATTAATTTAGCTTCCCAAAAATCCACCTCAGCCAAGAAAAGGTAGTACTGCTGTCCAAAACAGGGGGCATGGAGGCACGGCAAAATTAAAGACATTAGAGATATTCACTAATCTTAGATGTTCTGAGGCATCACAGATGTAATTTAAAATATTTAACTATTTCAAACACAGAGGTTGTGGCATCAGTCGCAGGTGTGGCTGCTGAGCAAATTGGATTTAGGACTCTAAAAGTGGTCATTAAAAATGAGATAATTAGAAGCTATTAAACTATTAGAGGCTCCACACAGAGAGATCATAGAAGTAGTTGAAGTGGCTATATTAGCACTAGATACGAAAAGTCCAGTGCAGGAGTGCATTATTCCAGTCACGTGGCCCTCCCTCTCCCTCCCTTGCTTCATTCATTAATGACCTCCCAGCTCAAGCTCCAAAGGAGGCAGGAGCCAGGCGGGCGTCGCTCGTGTCTCCACACTGCCCCGGTGCCCCCTGGAAGCAGGTCAATCCTGAGAACCCTCGAGCCAGAAACGCTGCTCCAGAGCAGAGCAATGTGCTCCCGCACGCACCATCCGGGACCGAATGGAGGTTGCCAGGCAACCACCTCCCTACATTATGCCACAAACCCTTGTCCTTCATCTCTTCAGCAAATAAATTGCAGGCCCTGTTTCACAACCCTGCTCTTTCCCTATCTGCTTCTGTGACCCTAATTACCCCCTCTCCCAAGGGCTTCTCCACTGCAGTTCCTTTGTCCAGCCAGCACCAGCTTTCCCTCATTACTCCAGTTGTTATTCTGTCTTTGTGCTCTTCATAATTAGCATTTACTCCATCCCATTTCCTATTTCCCTGACCAGCTCTTAGTCCCAGAAGATGAGACAGACAGACAAAAAAAAAACAACAAACCAACAAAAAAAAAAACCAAAAACAACAAAACCACCCAAACAAAAACAAACTAAAAATTAAAATCATTAATCAAAAGAAGAAGAAAAAGCATGAAAGAATGATGTGAGGGCTGGGAGGGCTGTGAGCAGAGGCAGATCCAAGATTGTAGCTGTTAAGATTTTAGCAAGTGTCTCCAAAAGCAGTAGAAACACTTTTTTGTTGTTGTTGTTCTAGAGCATTAAAATGTTGCCAAGTTTCAGTGGATGTTTGCAGGGAAAAGACAGTCCACCTCTGTGCTACCAAAACAATTACCTGCCAGCTTTCCATTTGCTATTACAGAATGGGGCATGCTGCTGCATTTCCAAGAAATGATCACCAGGAATGAGCAAAACATTGTCATATGGCATAAAAATTTCCCTCAAAACTAGCTAAGACATCTCAGCTGAGTTTTTTTCAGAGATAAACAAAAATCAATGGGCATGCAATGATGAAAATGTCAGATGAAGATAATGAAGGCTGACAGACTTGTGAGAAAAAGCAGTTGCTAAATGAAATTTCCTGTAAACTTTTTACAGGGCTAAGAGCAAAACTAGAAATATAAAATTTGTCCTACACTTCATTTTCCAAGCGATTTTCTGCTACTGTTTCTCTGTAAAGTATGAATTTCACCCAAATGCAACTAATATCTTCAAAGTCTGTTTATCTGTCCTTGGCATATTTTTACTTTATCCTCATCTGTTGTATTTACTGTGATAAATCACCAAGTAAGTA
The DNA here is from genome assembly GCA_025447755.1 of Corythornis vintsioides. Lineage (NCBI taxonomy): Eukaryota > Metazoa > Chordata > Aves > Coraciiformes > Alcedinidae > Corythornis > Corythornis vintsioides. Next base: position 7,274 of record JAOEGS010000461.1, on the reverse strand, counting down.
AAAATAAATTTTAGTTGCAAAAAGAATAGATGATGAGCCTGATACCAAAAACTGGATCCTTGTTTTACAGCCAGCAATAATACAACACTTATTGTCCTAAAACACACAGAGCTATGGATAGGCCTGAATACGTAGAGAAAAAAAAAATAGAATACACCCAGACCATCAGATGGTCTGCTGGTCTTCTCCAAAGGGGTGTGAGACAAAAGCTGTGACGAAACAGATGATAACCAGTCCACAGTCACAAGAAATTTAGTCAATTTGAGTCAATCAAAAAGGGCAAAAACAGCAAAAGAAAGTTAAATTAGTCCTGTACTTTCTCACTGGAAACAGCAGGGGAGACAAAGCAGAGTGAATGAAGCACTTTAAGGCACAATTCCAGTGTTGATTTCTTGTTACACAAGGCATTTTGCTGTTCAGAAAACTAGTCAGGAACCCTTTCAAGCTGCTGATGACAGGTTTACCCAAAGCAAGAACAACACTGACCAGAAAATCCAGTTATCTGGTGGGGCCTTGGAAGGGAAGGATACACAATTTACAGGCTACAGGACATGCTCTTTGTTCTGATCCCACACAACAGTTCTCATGGCCTCATGAACATGCTGTCAGCATTCAGAATCACACAGAGTCTCTGCTTCAATTTGCCCCATGTTCCCCTACAAGGCCTATCTTAGAATCATAGAATGCTCCAGGTTGGACAGCACGTCCAAAGGTCATCTACTCCAACCTCCCTGCAGTGAGCAGGGACATCCTCAACTAGTTCAGGCTGTAATGCTCAGAGCCTGATCAAGCCTGACCTTGGATGTCTCCAGGGATGGGGCCTCCACCACCTCTTTGGGCAACCTGCTCCATTATTCCACCACCCTCAGAGTTAAGAACTTCTTCCTAATATGCAATCTAAATCTGCCCTGTTCTAGTTTAAAACTATTGCCCATCAGTGCCATCACTACATGCCCTTTTAGCACCCCTCCCCAGCTTTCCTGTAGGCCCCTTTCAAATTCAGGAGGCTGCTATAAGGTCTCTTTGGAGCCTTATCTTCTCCAGGCTGAACAACCCAAACTTCCTCCACCTGTAGGAGGGGTGCTCCAGTCCTCTGATCATTTTGGTGGCCCTCCTCTGGCCCTGCTCCATCAAGCCCATGTCCTTCCTGTGTTAAGAGCTCCAGAGCTGGATGTAGTACCAAGATTCATCTCACCAGAGCAGAGCCTCTCTCAATCTGCTGGCCACGCCTCTTTTGATGCAGCGCAGGGTGCAAATGCACAAGGTTGGCTCATGTCCAGCTTCTCATCCACCAGAACCCCCAGGTCCTTCTCTGCAGGGCTGCTCCCTATCACCTGATCCCCCAGGTGGTTTCTGTATTTGCAGCACAGGACAGAGTCACTCCTATCACACAGCCTTCCACAGCTTCTAGCTCACATGTCACAGACAAGAACGCTGAGGGAGATCTCATTATGTACAATCTCTATGTCAGCATTAAGACACTGCTTATAGACTTCCAGGGGGGGAAAAAAATATAATAAAGCCACAAATACTGTAATCCCATTATTTGGCTTCCCCACAGTGATGCTGAACAGTGCTGAAAGGAGCAGTCCTTGCAGCTGCCATCCCAGCGTGGATCACAGCAGCAACCAGAATCCCTCACGGGGCATTGTCTGCAGCTGGCGTGGGGAGCCACTAGCCAGCTTTGCAAGATGATCTTTAGATAGGCTGTGCCCAGCAAATAAAATAAAAGCACAATTTCAGAAACAGAGAGGTGCTCCTAGAAACGGAACAGCATTTGACTGCTTTGTAACTTCCGTAGGGAAATGAGAGAGTAAGAAAAATATAACTGAAGAAGAAAATGGTGAGCGTGCTTCAGACATAGAGCACAGCCCTGCCTGTGTTCCACTGCTCACTCTCTGTCCCTGGGCTTTCAGTACACAGCTGATCTTTTCATCTGGTCAGTGTATTTATAGTGTTCTGAAAAAACAAATTGTTTAAACCTAGGAAAAAAGCCAAAACATTACAACGTTTACAAAATCACCCATGCTTATGTTTGTAGTTTTCTCTCTTTAAATTTCACATTAAAATATGCAGGGTTGAATTGCTTACTGCAACACAAACTGTGCTAACATCTCATCTACACTTAGCATGCTGTGAAGAATAAGGCTAGACAAAAGATTTTTTCACCTATGTTAGAGAAATATTCAGGCTAATATTCCTACAAGAAAATCTTTGTACCCGTGCTTTCAAGGGCACAGAGGACTGTGGCAAGGTTCTGGTTTATGAAAACAGACTGAAAATCAAACACCAAAGGAGTACCATCTATCTTGTTATGCATGTAGGGAGAATCTAGTGGAAAAACCTAAATATGCAATTAAAAATTGAATAATTATATATATGCATAGGTAGGGTAATTAAGGTTGCATGGGGACTGTTCTTCCTCAACTTTTGAGCACTTCATCATACAGACTGAGTATCAGTCAGATATCAGAGAGGCTCTGCTGTGGTGAGACAAATCTTGGTACTGAGTATCTTTTACCATAGGTTTTGGTCAGAGGTTGGAAGCAATAAGAATGAAGGCAAGCTACTAATGAATTAAATACTATTTACTTTTCTAAAATTGCATGGACACAAACAGAAATTTCTCCAGGAGGTCTAAAGAAGTAGGATTGACCAAGGGAAAAAAAGAAAAATCAGCTGCTCTAAATAAGGCCCATTATACTTCCTAATGACGAAGACTAAGTGTAAACAAGTGTCCCAAAAGTCAGTAAGAAAAAGCAGGACTTAAGTTAATGGGGTGACATGGTGGTCTAATGGGGTGACATGGTGGTCTAGTGGTTAGGGTTAGGCGCTCTCACCGCCATGGCCTGGTTTCGATTCCTGGTCAGGGAAGATACTTTGTGACTTGGTCTAGGTGATCCTGCTCTGGCAGGGGGAGTTGGACTAGATGATCTTCTAGGTCCCTTCCAACCCCTAACATTCTGTGATTTGGTGATACTTATGAAAACTAAACAAAGCTGCACAGTCCCCGAGCCTATGCAACAGACATACAAAGCACTGGCAGATTGTAAAAGATTCATGACCAACTCGCATCCCTGCCATTTGTATTATTTCAGTACCAATGTAGTTTATTTACCTAGCAACAATAGTGTTCGAAGTGCTGCATAAACATCTGTCTTTTCAGTATCACCTCCCCCTTCTCCCTCATCTTCAAGGGGGTAAAAAGTAAGATCCTTCCAAACAAATGGGGAAAGGACAAAAGGTTTTCAATGGTCTAAAGCTGCAGAAGTGTCCAATGAGAGTGGGATGAAAGCCCCAGTGATATCCCACTGGTATACAGAAGCAATTAAGCATGATAAGTTGCTCATCACCCCGTGCATCCATCCTTACAGCTCAGACATCCACAGGTCTGGAGGCAGGCTGGGCTGAAAATGCATTTTAATGTCAACCAAGAGAAAGCACAGCCTGTGAAGAAAAAGTCCTAGCTTTGCTAGGACATGCTGGAGCTTAATTCACGTGTCTCGAAAACGCATGTGAAACACAACATTAAAAGGTGGCAGTGGATCAAAAATTATATATGGAGTGCCTTAATAATTGCTCCCGTGTAAGCCAAGGGTTTGCCACGGCAGCGACCGCCACGCAACTTCTTGCCTCGGCTTTCTCGGCAACACTAGCCCCTGGAGCCCCGCCCCGCGATCTCGGGGGTGTGCCAGGCCAAGCGCTCACGCCCGCGGCTCTCTCGGAAGGAGCTGGGGAGGGTCCTGGTGCCGGCACCGGGAGCGGGTCAGGGAGCAGCTCCCGCTCCATGTGGGGCGCGGGGCAGCGCTGCGGTCACTGCGGCGGGGAAGCCGAAAGGGAACTCTCTCTTGCAGGGGCTACGGGCACCCCCGCCAGAGGGAACCCCCCGCGCCGAGCCTGCCGCCCTTCGCTGAAGGTTGAGCAGGAGGAGCGGAAAAACGGCATTCAATAAAACAGATGCCAGGGCGGGTTTGGTACCCGCTGGGCGAGCGGGGTGCAGCGGCGTGGGGAGCGGAGCCGAGCCAAGACACATTATAGCGGCGCAGTCCTCGTGTTCCCCTCGGCCCGGGAAGATGAGCCCCGCGGAGCTGGTCGGAACCCGGCCCGTTCCTCGCTGCCGCCCCACCCCGGGAAGGCAGCAACGCGGCGGGGAGCTGCCAGGTCGGGCGGGGCCGACACTGCGGCTGCCGTACTGGCGCAGGGCCCGCGGGGGAGTGAGTCCCACCCCTCTGCCTCGCCCACCGCATGCCTGTCCCGTCCCGTTTGTACCCTCCTGCTTGTGCCCACCCCCGGACTCCTCCCTGCTTGTCTCCTCCCTCCCCGTCCCCTCCCTGCCTGTCTGTCCCTTCCCTGATAGTCCCCACCCTACCTGTATGCCCCGCGCCTGTCTGTAACCGCCCTGCCTGCACCCCCTTGCGTGTTCCCTCCTCGTTTGAACCCTCCCAGCCTGTCCCTTCCTCGACTGTTCGTCCCCTCACCCCGTCCAGGACGCAGATGATCCGGGGAGATCCTCCAGGACCATGGAGAGCGCACGGACACGCTCCGACCGGCCAGGCCGGGCCGGGCCCGTCGCTCGCTGCCCCGCCGGGCAAACTCCCCGTCCCAGCATGCATCCGTATGGGCCCAGGGCAGGGGCGGCCCTGCTACAGTACTGGGGGCTGCGGGGCTGGTGTCTCTCGGTTAGTAGTAGGCTCCCCGACCCTGTTGAGCCGTTCGCCTCCCTCCGCCCATATGTCCGCAGCGCCGTGTGTGTTCTTACCATTTCCTTTCATCAACAAGCTCCTCTCACTAGACACCGGTGGCAATGAGGACGCTGCTCCTGCTCGCCCGGCCCCACTTGCACGGTTGAAGGCCCACGAGCGTTTAGCCCCAAAAAGCCGCGAGGCCCCTGGGGCCGCCTGCCCGCTCCCTGCGAAGGAGGTCCCCAGCAGACCCTCCTTGTGCATTTCCCGCCAACAGCTGCAGCCGCCTCAGCGGAGGGGCCGCCGTGGCCCCCACCGCGCTACCACCCGCATGCTGCTGAACCTCACCCTGCTCACTGTGCCAGCTGCACCGCGAGGCGATAGACGGCCCTATACCCAGACTCACTTCCAAAGAATAAAGTTCCTGCAATTCATAAATCATCAATGGTGACTCAGAAGGCCTGTCTCAGATTCACACATTGGGCCCTGCTTCACTCAAAGATCACAGAGCCATTTGGGTTGGAAAGGACCTTAAAGATCATCTAATTGCAGCCCCCTGCCATGGGGGTCTCCCTCCCACTACAGCAGGCTGCTGAAAGCCCCATCCAGCTTGATCTTGGACACTTCCAGAGGTGGGGCATCCACAACCTCCCTGGCAACCTGGGTCCAGTGCCTCACCACCCTCACAGTGAAGAACCTCCTCCTTATATCTGTTCTAAATCTACCATCTTTCAATTTCAAACCGTTACCTCTCATTCTATCATTACATGCCCTCATAAAAAGTCCTTCCCCATCCTTCCTGTAGGCCTCCATTAGGTACTGGAAAACTTCTACAAGGTCTCCCTGGAGCCTTCTCCAGGCTGAACAACACCAAAAGATGCTGTTTCCTGACCTCAAAAAAGCTTGACAATCATAATCCTGTGTTATCTTCTCCAGGGAAGCAGAAGAGGATGTCCGTCAGTGATGGCGCGCTGCATGGGCTGTGCTGTTGTATGTGGCCCCATCGAAGGAAGATCAGTGCCAGAGCTCTGCCTGCTCTGGGAGCACACAGCTCTGCCCTAGGGACCTCTGCCCACTCTCCAACTTTTCTCACCTACCCACACACACCACAAAATATCTCCATAAGTATTACCCTCCAAATTCCAGAATGAAAACTTGTGCTGTGGGAGTCAGTTGTCACCGCAAGCTTTTGTCAATGAGGATGGTTTTTCCCTGGAAGAGGCAAATGTGCTCCAGCTGGCCAGTGCAAGGATGACATGGTAAAGATGGAGTGTCATCTCCTCCTTTTTCTACCACTACCTTGGGTATTGTTCCCTCCAGGCCAGGAACAGCTTCCAGCCCTAGAAGATGCATAGGTTCCATCACTGCCATGTTTCTAGCAAGAATTTCAGTTTAATACCCACATTTGTTTAGTGGTCATCAGTCATATCACTAGCTTTCCTCTTGATGGGAATGAAGAATCTTTAAATTAATGTTGAGAATCCTTAGAATGTGTCCATCCCCTTTCAGGTAATACTCAGGGAAGGACATCAGGGAATGAATTATTGACATCTTTCCACAGTTATCCTGGTTTTGCCTTTCCAGAGCCCTTTGAGAGTGTGAGCAGGTCCAGCTGCTGTTCCCCAAGTTTTAGCAAGTTGCCCAGGGTTAGGTCTGGGGGTATTAGAACAAATAGTGAAATGCAGAAACTTTCAGTATAAAACAATCACATCCAGCACCTCTATACATTTGTAGGAAATGGGATGCAGAGGACTTTTTTTTTTTTTTTTGGTAGTAACTTTGTACTAAAACAATTTAAAATGAATTTGTGCATGTTTTACAGGTAGCAACAGCAGAACCTTCAACACCAATAGGCTTTTTTCATGTAAGACATGAAACATTTGACATGGAATGTACTATTAAAGCCAGATCGAGGGGGGAGAGGCATTCAAGGTCTGATTTCCATTTCAAACTGCATTCTGGCACTTTGTACTCCAGCACCATTGGTGGATCAATATTTAATGCCCGGAGATTCTGGCTCTGCAGGAGTCATGTCAGGGGACCTCTAGAGCCAATCTGCTTGGGTAGAGGAGTGATAATTATTCATGGGCTCCTGCCTCTTGCTCCTTCTCTTGCACAGCCCCACTCTGCTGACTCAGTGCCTTATTCAGTCTTCTCTCCCTCTCTCCACTGCTGTAGCTGGACCCCTTTGCCTTCACCACCTCTGAGACGCCGCACATCCCACCATGGCTAAAACAGCAATGGGTAAGAAACCGCATCTCTTTTTCTTAAGCCAGTACAATGGCCACTATTTCCTGGGACTGCTGCCTACAATGGGTGCTCTTTTCCATGTCGCTAAGTTTAGGGAAAGAATAAAAAAAAAAAAAAAGGCTAAACAGCGTTTAATTTCTTTGATCAGAAAAAAAAAAAAAAGGGAGGGGTTGCCGTATCTCGGGGCTCTTTTAACGTTCAAACCTGAGATCAGACGAATTCTTTACAGATGGGCGAGGTCGTCACATAAAACGTCACATTTTGAAACGTTTTCCATTGTTTTAAAGATAAATATATATATCTATTTAAGAAAAAAAAAAAAAAAAAAGGAAAGGAAAAAAG